>JAYESA010000020.1:32684066-32968694 GCA_036927795.1 Iris macrosiphon | reverse complement strand
AAGTAGTACCGTCGAAATTCCGATTGCGTTCCCGAACCGATCTCGTTTCCCCCAGTATCGCCTCCTCCACGTCCGGTCGCGACGACAGGAGCCAGAAGAACCACGTCAGCGCGGACGACGTGGTCTCTCTGCCGGCAAGGATGAAGCTTATGGCGATGTCCCGGAGGAGCTCCTCCGTGTTGTCCTTGTCCGAGGCGAATCGAGACAGCAGGTCGCTCCGATCGGACGACGACGACGGCGGCGGCGGCGGCCTCTCCCTGCGCAGCTTCGCGATCCGCCCGGTGAACTCGTGCACCGTCGAGGCCGACTGCTTTAGTTTCTTCTCCGAGCCGACGTTGAGCAGCCTCTTTATCTTCCACGTCACGGACAATGCGTCCATGAATCTGTTGGCGATGAGGTTCTGCGCGTCGGCGAAGGCTGTCATGAAGTCCGACGGGACCGTCGCATCGCCCGCTGGCGCTCTCGCGCCGTAGAGGGCGGCGGGGTCTTCTCCCAGCGCGAGTTTACATATGTTATCGAACGCGAAGCGTTCGAAAACGTCTTGCAGGTCGACGACCTTGCCCTTCTCTCCGGCCGCCTTCGCGAGCAGGGGTAGCAATCTCGTCACGATCTCCGCGTCCACGACGTCCATGACGAAGCTGCGGAGGGACCTCTTGCTGAACTCGAGGCTCGCGGACTTGCGCTGGCGCCGCCAGTGCTCGCCATCGGAGTTGAAGATGCCGCGGCCGAGGAAGTCCTCGAGCACGGAGATGGCGAGGGGGCCCTTCGGGTAGTTCTCGAAGTTGGTCTTGAGCATGTGCTCGACGTTGAGCGGGTTGGCGGTGTTGACGGCGTTGACCAGGAGCGGGGTTCTGATGGTGGTTGTGTGGGTGGGGCTCTCGGCTAGGAGTTCTGTGGACCAATCGAGGAATCTGTGGATGTTCCTGAGCAGCTGGACGAAGGTTACGAGCTGTCTGCAGGTGTTAACGATATTTGACAGCGTTTCTGCTAGGGTCTGATAGTAGAACAAGATCAAGAAGACTAGGATGGGAGGAAGAAGAAGAAGAAGAGAGAAGTTGCCACTGGGGAGGAGGGAGAAGAGCTCCATAGATTCAATCTATCCCTCCCTTGACCAAATGATGGATTGATGCAGTATAGGTTGGGCTACAAGAAGGATATTGAGGTTTTCACTAGGGATAAGCTTTAGCTCACATGCTTATGGAACTTGGGATAGAGGACTGGAGCAGCTCCATTTTCCTCTCCATGTGATTCGTGATGTTAAGCACGTGTGTAGTCCTCCCGCAATAATAAATGTAGTATAATAAATGTCTCTAACGTATGTTATGTCTTTTTCCAGTAAGTATCGGTTGTGGGCTACAGCGGTGCAGCGAAATAGCGGTGTGGTTGTTAACGTTTCTGCGGGGTGGCTGTTTTTGCAAAAAATCCGCTACGTGTAGTGGTGCAACTCGGACTGGTTAGGTTGGGTTGGACTTGAGCTCAATTCGAATCCAATTCGATGAATCATAAGTCTAGTCCAAGTCCGATCCGGCCTCGGGTTCAACATATGTATTCCAAGAACAAGTCCGGAGGATCGAAGTAGATCAGTTTTATCGGACTCAAATATGATATTTGAAATAATTTTAAACAAGAATAATATTAAACACATAATCAAATAATAATCAAGTCTCAATCATTACAAAATATAAACCGAAATGAGATTTAGGACAATAAGTAACTTTTTATTTAAGAAATATTATATATATATATATATATATATATATAGGGTTTCGGGTTCTTTGGGTAACCCAACACAAGAAACCGAGTCCAATCCGATTTTTAATCGGATTTAAATATTTTAACCCGAATTCGAATCCAAGTATCTTCAACCCTAACCCAATCCATTAATGAGTTTATCTGACCGGACTCGGGTTTAGCCCGTTCGAGTTGCACCTCTAGCTACGTGGATGTAATCGTCTCTATTTAATGGACATTATCTTTGTATAACTGTCCATGATTAGTTGACATTATCTTCTGATTTACTTCCCATATATGGAAGGGGACTGCTAAGGGGTGATCCTCCTCCTATTATATACAATGCGTTCTTCTCGAGATATACATAGAAAAAAGAGAACAAATGGTATATGCTGTGAAGAGTCTTGGTAGCAGCAATCGGGAGCAACAAGATGTTGTCCATCCGAGATGTCCGAGTTCCATCCATTATAGAATGACACGTGAGCGTTTCAAAAGTTCATTTGGAAACATGTTGACGGAATAAGATGAAATTTTGTTTTAAGTAATGATAATTTTAATCATCCCAGCGAGTTGACATCTTCAAATCTTCTTTCTCGTGTTCATCTTCATACCGTTATGAGTTGCTCTTTGTAATCTTTCTTCTTTTGGCGTAAGTTGTTATAAGCATCAAGTGGTTGAAATTTTCGATTTTCTAAGTGGTCTTTTGTAACCTAAGGGAACGACAAGTAGTTCTAGTGTTTTCAACTTATGAATGACTCTAGATAACCACAAGAATATATGGCTTTCGTTACGTAAATTTTGTCTTTCTTTATCATTTGCTAATCTAAACCCCAAGTATAAAAGATCTCCGGAAACTGATACATATTGCTTGGAAAGTATCTCATTTTGAGCCAAGCTATTAAGAAACTGCATGGCATTCATGTAACTCTCATGTCATGGTAATATTGGAAATTTCTATACCAATTTGGGTCGGTTAAGGCCTGAACTAGACCGGACTCGGCCAAAATGATTATTTTCCTAAATCGACTGAAGTTTCCAAAATAATAATAATAATAATAATAAATAAAATTGGTTGGAACTTTCAAAAATCATTTTGAAAGTTTTATACTTAAATTTTCATGCTTAACAAACATTTTCAAGCCTGTATATGACAAATATCTATTAAGTAATCCTGAAGCTATAATTTAAAAGAAATTATAAAAATATTCACATAAATTAACATCAAATTTCTTTAAACCAATTATGTTTGCATATCATTAAAATCTCTTTCAATCAACCCTTGCACAGTCACATTTATCATCCTCAAGCATCGTATAGGAAAAAAAAACCTACGTGGTTCGAAAGTGGTAGGTGCAGAACAAGGGATCTGGCCTGTGGGTATGGATGTTGCAGCAACAACCAACTTAACTTAAAGCCGCATCAGGTCCTATATAATTTATCGATCCCTCGTGAGCAATTGCTACCTCTGGCACAAGTTTAAGAACAATAGTCATTAAGACGGTTTCGGTTTGGTGGTGAGTGTTAGTCCCGAAGCCAAAACAAAGTATAAGAGGTCCACAAAGTAGAGACTCATACAAGAGTTCGTTTCTACAAAGGTTGGTGTACTGAGATCCACACAAGAGTTTATCTACAGTGAACCACAACGTCACAGAAGCACAAAACCAGGAACATGTTACAAACTGACGACCCAAACAAAATACAAATACAAGTATCAGAAAATTATTCTTCGCCGACCCAGCAAGATAATTTTTATTTTGTATTTTTCTCATTTTTCTTCTTTGTTCGTTCTGTGTTATTGCAACTGCGTTTTGCAAGACAGAACGAAAGTTGTTTTCGTTTTATTGTTTCTTGTTCTATCTCAATTGTAACTGCGTTTGCAAGGAAGAACAACGCTTGTTTCTGCCAGTTGGTTTCTGGAGTTGGCACTCGTCTTGAGTTTAGATCTTCGTTCAGGAAGATCTTGTTCCATCCTAACAAGCTCGTTACAGAGTTTTGTTACTACCTTCCTAACAAGCTCATTCAGAGTTTTGTTTCTAGCATCTGTTCAATCCATCAGAAGATCTGTCTCAGGGAATAGCATTATGTATGTTGATTTAAAGCACACATTTGATAATTTAACAATTAGTCTAACTTTGGTCACAACTTTGAAATACAACAAATGTATGTATAAAAATTATAATTTTTAATATAATTTAACCACGATTATAATTTTCTGTCCGATCTATTAAACAATAGTAATATTCCTACCTAACAAACCGAATAGATTTTTCGGTTAAGCTTCGGCTTTGATTTGGACTAATTTTGGTTCGGATTCGATTTTATATTTTTAGAATTTCAATTTATTCGAATTTGAATATTTTGATTTAAATATAATAAACTGAATGTTCATCATCCCTGCCCATAGGTGAGTTATCCTACGTGTGACTTGGGCTTGGGACTCATTCAAGGCGAATTGTCTGGATGGGATGGGCCTCATTCAAGGTGAATTTTTGTTTAATCTTAATTTGAACTGCTGTTGTGTTGGGTCGGAAATTGTTGTAGCATTTAATTTTATAATATCTTTACTTATTATAAAGCGGCTTATAAATGACTCAAAAAATAAATCGTTTAAGTTATATATATATGGTCATTTAAATAAATTTAAAATAATAATAATAAAATAACTATCTAAATATTTTACTAATTATTTTTAAAAAAATAATCAAGCATTTAACTACCTAATATGATATATTTATAATTAAATAACTCTATCTCAAGTAGTTAAAGTGAAGGCATTTTTCTTAATTATTTGAGTTCATTTTCTAGTATTGATATTTTTTTTATAATAAATTCATATTTAATTTTTTATAATATTTTTTTTTTTACGTATATGTAATGTACGTGCACATTATTAATACTAGTAAGGAGAGTCAAAACAGTACTCCAATGGTTATGGGACAAATGGCTATTACACGTGATTTTTTTTTTTTGTTAGGTTGTTAAAAGTCTATTTACTTTTTCTGGTTAGGTCTTTAAAAAAATATCAAGATATGAGATGCAAATAATCCATCGGTTTATCATTTTTTAAGTTTCAAAGATTAGTAACTCATGAGTTACACTAGGATTTGTAAACGAACATTCTAAAAATGGACACGCAAGCCTTGGTTACTTTTTCTTTCTTTATAATATTGATATAGCCTGATAGAAACACAATTAAACGAGGTGAATTCAGGGACGGAGTGAGGATTAGAATCATGAGGAGACCATGGTACTATAAATTAGAAAAATATTGTCATGTTAATTAAACTTTATTAATAAAAAATATATAAAAGAGGAAGTAAAATTAAAATATTCAACAAAGATGGTATTTGAACTCATGTTCTTTCATTAAAAAAACCCAAAGTGCTGCTAAAGTTCAACTTATTCTTTGTATATAAGAGGGTCAAACTAATATATATATATATATATATATATATATATATATATATATATATATATATAGAGAGAGAGAGAGAGAGAGAGAGATATGGCACCTCACCCTAAAAACAAAGGTGGCGGTGACGTGGCACAATCTCAATCACACAAACGAGGGGAGGGGGTTAAGTGCAAATTGCCAATTATGAAATGTGTGGTTGAGGTTGTGCCACGTCACCGCCACCCTTGTTTTTAGAGTGAGCTGCCATCTCACCTCCCTTATTCTCTCTCTCTCTCTCTCTCTCTCTATATATATATATATATATATATATATATATATATTGGCAGTGCTACGTTGCTCGTGATCTTGTCCTGTAAATCGTGACTGTGGACCACGTGTCAGCACTCCATTGACAGGACAACCAGTGGCAGACCCAAACAAATAGGACAATTTTAAGTTAATTTGTAACGCAAAGTGCATTTTCATTTTAGTTACTTTTAGTAATATATATGGAAACCTAAGACGGTCAATCCTTCGAAGATCCCGTGTCAACAACTATTAAATTCTTAGATATTGTTGTGCTGGATAAAAAAACGTATTGGGTAGCCAAAAATAAAGACAGAAGAAATATAGAGGGTGAGGACGAAAGAAAATGGATTTCTCACATCTTCTTGGATGTAATCTCTGGAGAATTATTGGATTTCCTTTTGTGTACTTTTTCTGGTTGTGGTGTGTGTGAGGGGGTGTGGGAGTGGGGGAGGGGGGCAGGGGGGCAATAGTTTGCTGACATGTGGTCCGCAGTCACCATTTGCGGACATATATATATATATATATATATATATATATATATGAAAAAAGGGATATGAGCCATAGGCTCATATTTTTACATGAGCCAATGCACATGTGTAGGAATCTATTTATATTGGTCCACATGTGCATGACTCATACAAGAATATGAACTTATATGGACATCCGTCAACCCATAGAGTTAATATAATTTATTAGGATTAAATGATGGTACTATAGAGAAATACAAAGCTAGATTAGTTGCTAAGGGTTTTACCCAGAAGAAAGGGTTATATTATTTTGATACCTACTCTCCTGTAGCTAGGATCACATACATTAGAACTCTCTTGGCCTTAGCATCCATTCATGATATGCTAATCCATCAAATGGATGTAAAGACAGCATTTTTGAATGGAGATCTAGAGGAAGAACTTTATATGGACCAACCTGAAGGTTTCATTACTAAAGGTCAAGAAAAGAAAGTCTGCAGACTAGTAAAATCCCTCTATGGCTTGAAACAAGCTCCCAAACAATGGCACAATAAATTTGACAAAGTAATTTGTGAATATGGTTTCTTGTCAAATGAGTATGACAAATGCATATACTCTAAAGGTACATGTAAAAGTTGTGTCATTTTATGCTTGTATGTAGATGACATCCTTATCCTAGGTTCATCACTGGAATTGATAAATATTATAAAGAACTATTTATCTAGCCAGTTTGATAAGAAAGACCTAGGAGAAGCCAACTTAATTTTAGGAATGTAAGTGACCAAAGGTAAAGAGGGTTATACTCTATCTTTAGCACATTTAATTAAAAAAATGCTAAAAAGATTTGAGTTATTTGATAAGAAACCTGTCCTTACTCCTTATGACAGCAGTATTGTACTAAAAAAGAATGAAGGATCACCTTTGGAACAACATAAATATTTACAGATGATAGACTCCCTTATGTATATAACAAACAGGACAAGACCTGATATTGCATTTGCTATTGGGAGACTAAGTAGATATACCAGTAACCCAAATCAGTCACATTGGACTGCCTTGGATAGGGTATTTAGATAATTCACCATATCTGTTCTAAAATTATATCACAATGCACCATGACGCTTCTCGACATAGTGCTCTATGGGTGCAATACCCCTCTCCAACACGGTATTCCATGGGTGCAACACCCCCTCCGATGCAGTTGTATGGTTCTGAACCGCAACTGTACGCTTTGCCTGACGAAGCTATAGGACTTGATACCATGCGCATGATGCACGCTCGTCTGAATGTTTCTGATGTTCCAAACATATAGACCAACTCAAAGCCACGACTTTTATTTATCCGAACAACGCACACTCTATGCACGACACAGTGAAGTATTTCCAAGTGTTCAAGATTAAGTGAATTTCTTTTGTTGGGAATAAAGGAGTAGATGAGAAGGGATAGAGCCCACTCACCAAGTTGAACCTATTCGATGCTCTGCCTAGTCGATACGGCCGATTCCTTGAATTCGTGGTCCGATGCGAAGCACGATCTACTCAATTGGTATGACCGTACGAGCAGGTTGTGCTCTCCAAATCATCCGACCCGATCAGACTAAGAAATAATATTATCGCTCGAATCCGCTATCTCTGCACTTACTTAGAACAAACACACTAATTATTACATGAGCCAATGCACATGTGTAGGAATCTATTTATATTGGTCCACATGTGCATGACTCATACAAGAATATGAACTTATGGTTTATATTCCATTTATATATATATATATATATATATATATATATATATATGTGTGTGTGTGTGTGTGTGTGTGTGTGAGTTTTTTAAAATTTTCTCCTTTGGACTCTATATAAATTTGCCCCCTGCAGGTGATAGGAGAAAGAGGAATGGAATAAGTAATGGGCCTGGAATTATCAAGCTATTTGATTAATGGACATGAGAGGTTGGATTTCTATTGAGGTCCATTCGACATATCTAGGAAATCATATTTGAGCAAGGACCAGAAATTTCCGACAGAAATGGGCTGACAATCCATCTAAGCCTTCAAATTTTAACGGTCACCTTGACGCATTTGCGAAGACTGCTTTGGCACTTCCAGCAAGAGATGGTGAAATTGCCAGTACGAACATGTAATGTAGCTTTTCATGTAGAACTTAAACTGCATGATTGGTTTGTAGGAGAAAGATAAGAAGGATTCTAGCCAAAACGGAGATGCAAACTTGATACTCGTCTCTCTGCTAACTGACTAATCATACGATCTTTCACTTGTAAATTCACTTAGCTCATTGCATTATAGATGACCTTAGCTCAGAAATTTAGGTCTTAATGTTTGGTATCATCTATTTTTTATTTGTATAAATTTTTACGTTTTTAAAAGTTTTTTTTTAATTATTTTATAAACAACAAACACGTTTGACATATTTAATTGTTACTCGTTTATAAAAATAAAAACATGTTTGATAAGCAACGAAAGTACAAATTTATTTATTTTTGATAAGCGAACATACCATACCACCTCTATCCCAAATATTTTTTTGTTATTTTTGAACAATAAACAGAAAACAAAAATGACACCAACGGGCCTTTCTTCTCTCAAAATTCTTTTTTAAAATCAAAGTCAAAATGGTTTGATAACATTAAATCCTTCCATAATTCCATTAGGAACTGTGATGAAAGCACACTACCATGTAAACAAAGGTTCTGATGATCTCCTATTCAAACTTTCATAAAGCAATATGTATATAATTATTGTAGTTGGGCTGTATAGTATCCACATAGTGTGATGCAGAGTGAGAGCCATGCAATAGCCAGCTCTAAGCAATAACTTAAGTGCTAATAATTTTCTATTCTTTGAGAGAGAGAGAGAGACTAATAGCAGTAGAGCACACACTGGAAAATTACTTGATTGAACTTAAAGGTGGCAGCATGATAGGCACTGTGAGATACTTATAATCTTTGACCACGCTAATCATATAATATTTCCTGTCTGATCATATTTCCACTCAATTATATAAAACCAGATCTATATATAAAAAATAAAAAAAAATAAAAATGAAACATACAAAAACGAACACTTCCTTCTCCAACAAATCTAGAATGGGGACATACGTACGGTTAAATCACAAGGCATAAACATTCTTTTCCATGGAAGAAAAGATGCCAAACTGTTATATATATATATATATATATATATATATATATATATATATATATATATATATATGTGTGTGTGTGTGTGTGTGTGTGGAGGGGGGGGGGGGGGGGGGGGAGGGTTGATAAAGAAATATTAATTAAGAATTAATTTTTTTTATTGTTTCAGAAGACAATAAATAATTATGTACGTGTTGGTAGAAATTTCACAACATATAGATAGATAGAAATATCATAATATAGAGGTGGGTAGAAACCTCACCACATCGATTACATGGATGACCTTCTTATTTATAGAAGAAGATAGTAATAATAAAATATAAACAGAATAACCAAAATAACGAGAATATAATCAAGAAATATTATCTTTATCTAAGATTATTGAAGTGGATGGGTTGGAGGTTTGAACTGATAAGTCTGAACTTGAATTTGTAACTAGATTTATCTTTTAACATTTTTTCTCAAACTGTGCGTGATGATCATGCGTAGTTTGTCACGTAATGATTCCAAAGTGCCTTGTGTTTGGGCTTGTTTGAGACAATAAATTGCCTCGACTGTTCCATATATACTCTTTCGGTGAAAAAACCATGAAGAAATGCGCTCTTCACGTCTAACAGCTGGTGAATACTCCATCTTTTTTGTAATTGCACGGCTGAAATGGAGGGTGACAAAATTGCCTACCGTTTTCACGTCTAACTTGTGAATGCTCCATCTTTTCTGTCCTTGCACGACTGAGATGAAGTGTGACAAAATTGCCACAGTAAGATATAAGGAAGACATTTTTCTTGTTCTGATACCAAGAAGAAGAAAAATAAATATGTGTATGTCGATATAAATCTCACAACATGGAAGTAGATAAAAATCTCGTAATTTTTAAAAAACTGCTACATTGTCTGTGGGTACAGACCAGTCTGTCACCACATGGCCGGCTCTCATTGACAGGTCAATCGGATGAGATCCGTAAATGCAAGAGGGTGTGATGGGGGGAGGGGAGCAATGGAGTCAGCCATGCAGCTCGCGCGCGGGCATCATTCCCTTTTCCAAGTTTTTATGGGTTCGGTTACTTCCGTGAGTTCTTTGAATTTTCTTTAATCTTTGGAACCAATTCCATGTCCTAACATTGCTGAACCCATTAAGGTCTTGTCGGATATTTTGAACCTAAGCTCGTATAGCTTTATATATCTTTTAAAAAATAAAAAATAATATATATATATATATATATATATATATAAAAGATGGATCAAAATTTTACCACGGAAGGTCCGCCAAAATCCCGTCCCCCTCGTGCGTCGGATCGGGAGGCCCGCGTGGACCCACGCGGGGCTCTGCTCGATCCATCAGTTGGAAAGAGCGGGACATCGACGGAATTCCGAAAACGGGACTTCCGATCCCCTCATATATATATATATATATATATATATATATATATATATATATATATATATATATGTTAAACGAGATACAAATCATAGTGTTCATATTTCTATATGAGTCATGAACATGTAGACCAATAGGAATAGAGTGTACTAATGCATGCATAGAATAAGAAAAGAAAAAACAAAGTAAGAACACCAATTTTATAAGGAGTCATACTTAATTCTAAGCTGGTGATAAAGGCACTACAAAATACACTCATGCTAGCCCAAATTTTTTTTTTTTCTAAAATTTTCACTTAAAACTTTACTCGGGGATAGTCCAAAATTTTATTTATGACTGTCAAAATTTTGATAGTCCTTTCAATAGATTAGACTATCAAAATTTTGACAGTTTATTGAATTGCATACATTATTTAGGTGACAGTCCTAAATAAATTTTTGGACTAACCCCGAGTAAAATTTTAAATGAAAAAATTAGAAAAAAAATGGAACAGCCTGAATCATCTTTGCAGTACGTTTATCAAGAACCTAATTCTACAAGGAACACCAGAAAAGTGGATGGGATCATTTCATACTGTGCTTCGACGATGCCATATTATTCAAGCAGCTATGGTCTTCTTATGTTTAAACTTTTGGCATTCTTGTCAAGTAAACAAATAACAAGTAATTAATTTAGATATCTACCACTATTCATCAAATTTTTTATATGTCCGTTCCACCAGATTATGAACTAAGTTTTCAAAAAAAAAAAATCGAACAGTGCAAATTCTCACGGGAGCCCCCATCGTAATCAACATGTCACGACCCTACAAACATTCACCAATGTTACTTGTACACGGACATAGATACGGATAAGAATGGTTGTCCCCAAGCCAAATCACAGTATAGGAGGTTCACAAAGTAGAGACTCACACAAGAGTTCGTCTTTACAAAAGTTGGTGCACTGAGATCCACACAAGAGCTTCTCTACAGTGACACAACTCCACAGAAGCACACAACCAGGAACAGGTTACAAAATGAAGACCTAGAGAAAATGTAAATACAACAAGAATCAGAAAACCGTTCTTCTCTTTATGTTCGCAGATGCTACAACGAGAAGAAACGGGAACAAGAAAAGAAATACAAAGAAGGAAACTCCTTGCTGGGGTGATCAAAATTACCGGCGCTCAAGGCAAGATTCGCGCTATACAACGAACTGCCCACATGATCCAGCAAGTCCATATGAGAACTTCTGGAACGCTCTTGGTCACATTTAGATAACTCGAATATACTTTGTGGAAGGATGCTCACTACGGCCGCATATCTCTCTGGTGCTCTCGATTTTTCTCCTCTGTGAAAGAAAGAGAAGCTCCTTAATTATATATATAGGAGAACATCACCTATGCGGCCCGAGAAAGCTCAAGGCCGCATATGCGCTATCCGACATCATGCCGCATGCGTAGCCGTAGCCGCATGCATCGCCACCGTCGGTCATGCTGCACAGGACAATGCTGTCAAACGCCGCCAAGTGCTGAAAGCAGCAACTACTGTGCACAGACACCCTCGCGTCGCATATGCCGCATAATTCGGATGGCACGGATAATCATGCGCCGCCAACAGCTGACTCTGTCTCCTCCACATGCGACTCACTCATAAAGGCTCGCTGGCCGCATAGATCCTGACCACATAGCCCATGACCGCATAGCTCCAGGCCGCATATCTCCAGGCCGCAAAGCGCCTAGACGCATAGTGCCTTGGCCTCATAGCTCCTGGACGCATAGCACCCGAGCAAGCAGTCGTGCATGCAAATCGCGCATAAAATGAGCGCACGAGCGCCATGCGACGATGCTGACGTACTAAGTACAAAGTGCGCAAACAAAGCACCACTTTGCGCCCTTGAGTCCGAGTCTTTGTCCGAGTTCGGGACTTAGCTCCTAAGAAAAACTTCCCAAATGTGGTAACAAAATAAATATTGTCATAATAAGGTTCACATTTAATCTCTCTAGGAAAATTAACCCACATGGGCCACCACCCCATGTACATATACCAATATTAAGCAAAGATATATATTGAGATATTCACATTGGTAATTTTTCAATGTGGGACTAAAACTCCTAAAGCAAAGTAAAAAAATACCAACAATCCCCCACATATATCACAATTTATGGTCGAGCGTTCGTCCAGTGACTGCCTATTATGCATTAGGATAGATGTCGCTCACGACTTGAATCTTTCCGCATGGATCAAACAACAGTACGATACAAGAATGGACTAAGCCATGAATTCTGAACAATAGTTGTTGTTCTTCTCACTCGCACAATGACATCAGCTGTGCCTCCGGTCGCACATTATAGGCCCTGTGATGACCTGGTTTCAGTTTATGTATCTTGGGTGTCAACAAGTTTACCCTCAAGAGACGGCCTATATCTCTGTTCATACACTTAGGTGAGTTCTTTTGAGAGAATTTAACATTTCCTAGCATGAAGCCTTGCACTTATGCGCGGTGCTACGCCGCTGTGACATGGATCACAGCCGAGGTTAACTACCTCTTGTGGTGTCACCCACTGTAGCATGAGATCACTAGCCTCTTAATAGTGATGTACTACATCCCAGCACAAGCCTTCCACTTTTGTGCGGTGCTACGCCGCTGTGACATGGCTCGCAGCCGAGGCTAACTAACTCATGTGGTATCACCCACTGTAGCATGAGGTCATTAGCTTCTTAGTAGTGCTGTGCTACAACTCTCTATCTTTTCAGCATTAGGCTACCTGTCTATTTGCGGTTCTACTTCGGCTGTGACATGGCTCGCAACTGCGGCTTTATATCTTTTATCTCATCGTGGTGTCACAACACTGTAGCATAGGATACAAGTCCCTTGTAGTGATGAACTACACGTGCTTCCTACAGCGCACGCTGGACATTAACTCTGGCCGAGAACTCATCAAGGAGTCGAAGCCACCCTTACACATGATTTGTTCTATATATAAATATAAAGAAAAAGTAGTAAACCACAGTGGTTCTGGTTATGTATCACATCCTGTCCCGAAAGACTACCCACTATAACTAATATTTTTTCAGTCAATGATCCTCCCTTGAACCAAAAGTTAGATGTCTAGTAGATTTCTCTTTGAACTAATAGCATAAAACTTAATTATAGGATTACAAAAACACAATATCAGAGGTCCTTCAAGCCTATTTTAACTGCTGTGTCTTGGACTAGCTGGCGCTTGAGGCTTTTAGTGAACGGATCCGCCAGGTTCTCCTAACTCCGAACATCTACCACTGAAATAATACCAGTCTTGATGATATTTTTCAGTACTCTATACCGAAGACACAGAGTTCTCTTCTTTCCATTAAAAAGATAATTAGATGCCGCTACTGCAGCTGCCTGGTTGTTGCAGTATATCGGTACAACCAGAATCCGTTCACCAACCATTGAAAGATCGTACATGAGCTCCCGAAGTCACTATGCTTCATCTGATAAAGTCGTAAGTGCATATAACTCAGACTCCATTGATGAGTGTGAGAGCATAGTCTGCTTCTTCGACTTCCACGATATAGTAGCTCTACTCATTGAGAAAATATATCCTCCTGTGGATCTCTCACTCTCTTCTTCTAAGCACCAACTAGTATTACTGAATCCTTCTACCGCTGCTGGATCTCCGTTGTAGTAAAGGGCAAACTTCTGAGTCTTCTTGAGGTATCACATCGCCTTTTCACAGCTTTCCAGTGTTCAACACCTAGGTTACTCATGAATCTACTTCGCATCCTCAAAACAAAATAAATGTTAGGCCTAGTGGCATTTGTAGCATACATCAAGCTCCCGATGACGCTAGAATACTCCAACTATTTGACATTTTTTCCTAGGTTAGGCTTAAGTTTCTTGTCACACCTATATCGAGTATCAATCCCTGGAATATCCTGATATCCATAGCGTGTGAGCATCTTCTCCACATAGTGAGATTATGATAGAGCAAGCCCATCATCTTTCCGAATTATCTTAATCCCAAGGATGACATCTGCATCTCCCATGTTCTTAATACTGAATTTAGACGAGAGGAACATTTTGTTCTAGTGACACATTCTTCATCCATGCCTAGGATTAGCATATCGTCCACATAGAGGCAAACGATGATACCTCTATCATCAGCAAACTTTGTGTATACACACTTATGAGTTTCGCTGACCTTGTAGCCATTTGATCTCATAACTTTGTCAAACTTCTCATGCCACAATTTGGGAGCTTGCTTCAGACCATACAGAGATTTTACCAGTCATACTTTGTCTTCAAGACCTTTGACGATAAACTCTTCTGGCAGCTACATGTAAATCTTCTCAGTTAGTTCACCATTCAGAAATGCTATCTTGGCGTCCATCTGAAGAATCGCCATCCCATGAATAGCACCTGGAACAATTAACATCCTGATAGTAGTCATCCTACAACGAGAGCATAGGTGTCAAAGTAATCAATCCCCTGCATCTGAGAAAATCCCTTAGCAACTAGCCTGGCCTTGAACTTGTCAACAGTTCTGTCTGCTTTTATTTTTTTATTAAAGATCCACTTGCATCTGATGGGTTTATCTCCTTCAGGTAGATCGACTAACTTCCATGTATTATTAGAAGTTATCGAGTCAAACTCATCATTGACAGCCTCATTCCAGTCAAACTTTAGTTGCCCTCTGGCTTTATCTTAAATGTGAATCCAGTGAAGATGATCTTTGAGCTGGATCTCCATTTTCTTGCGGTACATGTCAGTCTTGAACTTGATCCAGCCTGGAGAAAGTTTGGTGACGATAGTCCACACCATAAATTTGTCTTCCTGCTTCATACTCTCTTCCTTCAGTTTCTGCTGCGTCTTCAGAAGTTTCTTAACTTGTGGTAACATCACCTTATCGTCCTTAAATTATAGAGTGAAAAAATTCTCGACGAGATATTTAGACATTTTCTCGTCGGTTTTGTAGTGTTTCTCAAGATATTTTCAGACATCTCTTGCCTTCTTCTTCTTGTTGTAGGACTCTGACATCGAGTCGTCCATAGCATTGAAAATAAACAACCTGCAGAGGTCGTTGTCTTTCTTCTATTTGGATTGCGCATCCTGCTCCATGCCATTGGCAATCTCTACTCCATCTTCGGGAATGGTAGGTTCATGCTAAACCAACACATAAGCAACATTGACAAGTTGAAGATTCAAGAAGATCTTTCTCTTCCAAATATTATAGTATTCGCCATCAAACTTCTCAAACTTGTGAAAGCTAGTATCGAGAAGGTTTGAGCGATTGTCCATTCTAACTCGGATCATGCCTTGAGATTGTTAGTCACGAAGACAAATTATAGTAGAGGAGGTCCATAAAGTAGAGACTCACACAAGAGTTCGTCTCTACAAAAGTTGGTGCACTGAGATCCACACAAGAGCTTCTCTACAGTGACACACAACTCCACAGAAGCAAAAAACTAAGAATAGGTTACAAACTGACGACCTAGAGAAAACGAAAATACAACAAGAATCAGAAAATCATTTTTATCTTTACGATCGCAGACGCTACAACGAGAAGGAACAGAAATAAGAAAAAAAATACAAAGAAGAAAACTCCTTGCTGGGGTGATCAAAACCAGCAGAGCTCAAGGCAAGATTCACGCTATACAACGAACTGCTCCCAGGATCCAGAAAGTCCACACGAGAACTTCTGGAACGCTCTTGGTCACCTTCGGATAACTCGGAAATACCTTGTGGAAGGGTGCTCATTGCGGCCGCATATCTCTCTGTTGCTCTCTGTTTTTCTCCTCTTTGAAAGAAAGAGAAGCTCCTCTATATATAGATGAGAACATCACTTATGCGGCATATGCGATATCCGACACTATGTCGCATGTGTAGCCATAGCCGCATTTGTCGCTGGCGCCGCATACGTCGCCGCCGTCGCCGGTCAAACTGCACAAGACAACGCCATCAAACGTCGTCAAGCGCCGAAAGCAGCAGCCACTGTGCACACACCCTCGTGCCGCATACGCTACATAATTCGGATGGCATGGATAACCATGCTCCGCATGCTCCTCCAACAACTGACGTTGTCCCCTCCAAATACGAATCGCTCATACAAGCTCGCTGTCCGCATAGCTCCTGATAGCATATCTCCAGGCCGCATAGGCCCTGGCCATATAGCTCCAGACCGCAAAGCGCCTGGCCGCATAGTTCTTCGGCCGCATAGGTCGCATATTGCCCGAGCAAGAAGCCATGCATGTAACTCGTGCATAAAATGAGCGCACGAGCGCCAAGCGACGATGCTGACGTGCTAAGTGCAAAGTGCGCCAACAAAGCACCACTTTGCATTCTTGAGATCGAGTCTGAGTCCGATTCGCTGTCACTACCTAATTCTAGAAAATAGGGTTATATTTTTTATTATTGATAAATAGTGTATTGTATTTAATTATTTATATTTATAATTAATTAGTGCTTGTCTTATTTTTATTTTGATTGTTTTAGAGTTTTGGCTAGCCTGGACCCATGTCAGACCCTAGTGGACCCATGTCCGACCCAGCCCGTACCCTTGTGAGAATTATTTTGGGGCTTAGATTTATTATTTTATTTTTAGGAGGTTAGTTGGATAGTTTTGGAACTAGTTTGAGCGCATTTGGAATCCGGAACCCAAAACCGAGTGAGTAGGGGCGTTTTGGGAATATGGAACTTAGTGAAACCCCCCCTTTATTAATTTGGCCGGCCCCTACCTACCACACCCGATCCCCACAGCAAGGAGTAGCAGCCCCTTCCCCCTTTGCTTCATTCCACTCTTCTTCTTCACTTCTTCTTCTTCTCCACTTCTTCTTTCTTCTCCTTCTTCCTCCAAAGTAAGTTTTCTTCCACTTTTCTTCTTTCTTCTTTCATTCCTTCTTCCTTAAGCTAACCCTCACCTTGCATTTTCCCCAACCTAGGTGTGAGGAGCTTAGATCTAGTGTGAGAGCTAGAATTGGTGGCTTGGAGCTTGAGGGAGGTGATTTGGAGTAGATCGGAGACTTTGGCCTTGGGATTCCAACTCCCAAGAGGTAAAACCTAACTTTCCCCTTCCTAATTATTTTTGTGTAGTGTAATTAGTGTTGTAGAACCCTCCTAGACCCTAACCCTACCCGTAGGAGGAAGTTGGAACTAGTTTGGGTGAGTTTAGAAACTTTGACATTAGGTTTTGTGTCGAATTCGGGTGGAATCCAAATTTGGCCCAATTTTGGGTGATGTCCTAGGTTAGATGGACCTAGGTAAACGTTGTCGGGTGTCTAGAGGGTGAGTGCGTGTCTCCGTTCGGACACGGGAAGCCGTGTCGCGGAGAAACGGGCGTTTCGGGCAAAATTGGGGCTTTTCGTCGTCGCCGATTCTAAGTGCGTGTGCGTTTCTGCCACGGGCCTAGAATTGACGTGGGAGCGCATTTTCTAGGATCTAGACATCGTGTAGAGCGCGTGGGTAAATTTTGGGCCAATTCCGAGTTCGTTTGGTGTGCGTTTCAGGAGGTTTTCCGAGCCGCGCACCACGTGTTCGTCGAAATGACCGAACGGCCATTTCGACTTGGTTTCCTCGTTTCGGCTTTGTGCGCCCGTTGGGTTAGTATTGGAGAGTGTGTGCTAGAGTTTTTGGGCTATATTTTATATATTTTAGGGTATTGGTGAGTGTCGGGGTCGTTGGGCGTGAGTAGGGCGTGTGGTTTGAGTGTTGTGTGCGTGGTTGTATTTGTATTGATATGTGTCTATATATATATATATTTATATATATGTATGTGTGTGTATGTATATATATTTATATATATATGTGTGTATTTATATTTATGTACTTGTATATGTATATGTCTATGTGTATATATATATATGTATATGTGTAAGTGTGTTTGTGTGTATATGTATATATATATAGATATGTATATATATATAGTTGAGAGTGTGTGTAGATATATATATATTAAGTGTATATATATGTAGCTATGTATATATATATTTATGTGTGTGTGTGTATTAGTGTGTTTGTGAGAGTGTAGGTGTGTGTTAGTATATAGACATATAGGTGTGTATATATATGTATCTAGTTATATATATATAGTTATATATGTGTATGTATATATATATATAGATAGTGATATATATATGTATATATATGGATGTGTGTGTGTGTGTGTGTATGTGAGATGGAGGGGGGGGAAAAACTGAACTGCAGCAGCAGCAGTTCAGCTGCAACAGCAGCAGCTAGCTGCTGCTAGGCAGAGCAGCAGTATGAAGAGGGAGCAGCAGCAGCAGCTCCAAGAGGCAGCAGCAGCAGCATCAGCACAAGCAGCAGCAGCAGCTAGTATAGCAGGTAGCAGCGGGTAGTAGCTAGCGAGGGAGGAAGAGCGTTTGATATATAGATATATATATGTTGATAGATAGGTAATAGATAATAAGTTAGATAGATAGATAGTAGGATAAATAGATAGATAGCTAGGTATTTAGATAGATAGATACTAGATAGGTAGATAGATAGTTTTATCTATCTAAGATATAAATATCTATATGCCTATAAGTTATATATATATAGGTGTATAGGTAAGGTAATGGGTAATTGGGTATGTGTGTGGATATCTATATATATAGGTATATACATACTTAGATATATATAAATATGGTAGATATCTATATTACCTAGCCTAGATTAATAACTAGGTGCATAATTAATAGCTAGATAGCTAGTTAGAGGGCCTTAGGGCGAAACTTCAATACCTTGAGATACCGAGGTATCTCGATACCTTGAGATATTCAAGGTATTGAGTTTCGAGCGGGGTATTTGAGCATTAGCCTAGGAAATGTTTGGGATGATTTTTATATGTTTATATATATATAATTACGCGTGCTAGCATAGGTTTTAGCGGGTTTAGGCGGGGTGCGTGGCCTAGGGCGAGGTATCGGATACCGAGGGTATCCCGGTATCTCGATTAGGCGAGTTTGTGAGTTTAGTAGCTTTATGAGCTCGGTTTGACCTAGAATTTCAGGGGCACCCTAGTTTGACCTAGCTTTGACCATAATTGTCCCCGTTGACCGTAAAAGTCAACGTTTGACCTAGTTTTGACCTAGAGTTGACTTTTTGGACCCCGGGTTGACTTTTTGACCCGATTTTCACCGGTTTGACCCGTTCGACCTAGAATAGCCCTAGAAGCCTGTTTTTAATTATTTTATATCAGTTTAAATGCTTAGAACCCTGTTTAATTCTGCTTTTCACATTAGGTCCCTACGATACCGGTCCGGACCTCGATCCTCATCAGTTGCTCAGGACATCAGGCGAGTACCTACCTCTGATAGTTTCCATTTCATGATAGCGTTTATATCACCTGTTCTAGAACTGTAATACTTGATTCTGACACTTTATTACACGAGCTGGTACTAGTGGATCCCGTCATGAGGTGCTATCCCCCTTACCGTGTTCAGCGGGTACTCTATCACGTGTATTTCATCATGTGCTTCGGGTATTGATTATCATGTGCTATCATGTGCTTCTTGTGCTCTCGCCTTCGTGTGCGCGAGCTACTATCATGTACGTAGCGTGTTGTGGTTGGATCCAATGGTATTAGTGGGGGAGGGGAGTAGTGAGTTGGTTATATGATCAAAGCCAAACAGTATTCATGTGTATGTCGGTTATGTAACTCACGCATAACGGAGTTATCGTAGTGTTCTTCATGTGCAACCTAAGCCGATCATATAACGAACTTGTGCTCAAGGCACTTAGCTAGTATTCATGTTTCTCATCTGCAGTTACTTTTCCACTACTTGTATTGTTCTCCAGTTTACATTGCAGCTACTTATTGTGCTCCAGCATATATTTATTTCCTGTGCATCTTGATTACTTTTCTATTGCTCGTCATATACACCTTACCATGTATTTGGAGTTGCTTTCAGAGTTATGTACTTCGCTCCAGTCCTGACTGGGCATATTTTTTCCAGAGGATCCTGAGGACTATTGCCCTACGTTCTACGGGCCTGGTATTGACGACTGTTGTGACCCCGTGATCGAGGAGGAGTGCGCCGAGGAGACGCCGATAGCACCCTAGTTAGCTAGGTGGATTTCCTGGGTTATTTCCAGTGGGTTGTATTTTGGATGACTGTACTTATTCTTTTGTGCTTCTGTGAGATGTTGTAGCTTTTAGACCTGGACTGTATTATTTTGGATTGCCTTGCTCTCTTGGTTCTGTTTCTGGTTTATATCATATCGTGCTTATATTCTTCCTCTAGTTTTGTGATTGAGATTATTGTCATATATATATTGCGTGGTTGCCCTCCTGTTGGAGAGAATTTTATTCACATATATATATTGCGTAGTTTTGCCCTCCTTTTGGAGAGGTCATGTCGGATTTTTCAGTGAGATATAGATAGATATGGTTGACCTAGAACGGACCTTTACAGCGTTCTACCGCCGATTCTGCGGCTTAGGCTGGACGTACCCACGGCTCATGCCCGATTTTCGGGTGCGGGTCGTGACACGTTTTTGGTGGTGGCCCATGCAGGTCTCTGCTTTTTAGGTTTACCTGCAATAGGATATAGAAGATAGGCTGAGAGAGAGTGTGCTCAATCACAACTAGGACCCCTCCTGATTTTTCTTGCTATCTTAATTTTTCCTGAAATTGTTTTCTTTTGCAATATTACTGTCCTTCTTTGATGATATCGTTCTTGCACTATATTAACTTCTTTTGATCTGTGTTCTTCTTGATTCCATTCCAGCACTTGCTTTATTTGATTCCGGTGCTTCCCATAGCTTTGTGTCTGTATCTTTTGCTGTTAGACACCATCTTGTTGCTGAACCTTTAGCTAGACTCTGCAAGATCACGACCGAGGGTGGTATCATCCTAGTCAGTGATGTCTGCAGAGACCGGAGAGTTACCTTGGGAGGCCGGGAGTTGAGTGTGTGCCTACTCGTAATGCCACTTTCGAGCTACGATATTGTACTCGGGATGGATTGGTTGAGTACGCATTGTGCTAGTATAGATTGTCGTGGAGGCAGAGTTTTGTTCAGTCCGCCAAGTGAAACAGAGTTTCAGTTTGCCAGAGGAGCAGCGGAGCAGACCGAGGGAGTCTTCTGCGGAGCCCTGGTGGTAGAGCCGAGGTCGCTACATCCACTGATAGAGGAGTATATGGATGTCTTTCCGGAGGAGTTGCCAGGGTTACCTCCGGACAGAGACGTGGAGTTCTCTATAGACTTGGTGCCAGGCGCGGAGCCGATATCCCAGCACGTCTATAGAGTCAGCAACAGTGAGCTGGTAGAGTTGAAGAAGCAGGTGGATGAGCTTCAGGACAAGAGATTTATCAGATCTAGTTCTTCTCCGTGGGGTGCTCCGGTACTTTTTGTGCCGAAGAAGGATGGGTCGATACGGATGTGTATCGACTACAGGGCTCTGAACAGCCTCACAATCAAGAACAAGTATCCGCTGCCGCGTATTGATGATCTTTTTGACCAGTTGAGCGGAGCGAGGGTATTTTCCAGGATTGATCTGAGGACAGGCTACCACCAGGTGAAAGTCAGGAAGGAGGATATTCCGAAGACAGCTTTTCGGACCAGATATGGACAGTATGAGTTCTTGGTGATGCCGTTTGGGTTGACTAATGCCCCGGCAGTGTTCATGAATCTGATGAACAAGGTGTTCCATCAGCATCTGGACAGGTTTGTGGTGGTGTTTATAGATGACATCTTGGTGTATTCGAAGACCCCAGAGGAGCACGAGGAGCATCTGAGGATAGTGCTGGAGACTCTCAGGAAGGAGGAGCTTTATGGAAAGCTCTCGAAGTGTGAGTTCTTCCTTGACAAGGTTGAATTCCTTGGTCATGTGGTGACTGGAGAGGGTATCTCGGTGGATCCGAGAAAGATCGTGGCAGTTGAGGCATGGAGTGCTCCGAGTTCAGTAGAAGTTTCTTGGGACTGGCAGGCTACTACAGGAGATTTGTTCAGGATTTTTCCCGGATTGCAGAGCCGTTGTCCAGGCTGACTCGGAAGGACGTGGAGTTTGTTTGGTCAGAGGAGTGCCAGATTGCCTTTGATGAGCTGAAGAGGAGGTTGACGACAGCTCCAGTGTTGACGTTGCCATCAGGTTCTGGAGGATTCACTATCTATAGTGATGCATCGGGGAAGGGACTGGGTTGTGTGTTGCAGCAGAATGGGAGGGTGATTGCCTATGCTTCCAGGCAATTACGTCCTCATGAGAAGAATTACCCTACCCACGATTTGGAGTTGGCAGCGGTCATTTTTGCTCTGAAGTTGTGGAAACACTATTTATACGGAGAGCGTGTGAAGATCTTCACAGACCACAAGAGCTTGAAGTATGTGTTTACCCAAAAAGAGCTGAACATGAGGCAGAGGAGATGGTTGGAGTTGATGAAAGACTTTGACATATTATTGCAGTACCATCCAGGGAAGGCGAACGTAGTTGCGGATGCATTGAGCAGGTATCCGGTAGCTATGTGCCTGACTACAGATCGTTATCTTCTGGCAGATCTAGAGAGCTTGGGCATTGAGGTGATAGTGCCTGGAGTTGAGATGCAGATGTGGGGACTGCAGATTCAGTCAGAGTTGGTAGACCGGATCAGGGCTACACAGTTTGAGGATGAGTCCCTGAGGAGCATCAGGGAGCAGGTTCAGATCGGTTTAGCAGACGACTTCACCATTGCTGATGATGGTTCATTGCGGCACGGTACCAGGTTGTGTGTGCCGAGAGGGTCGTTGCGCGAGGAGGTTCTCCAGGAGGCGCATCGATCCCAGTACTCTATGCATCCCGGTGCCAACAAGATGTATAGAGATCTGAGACAGCATGTATGGTGGTACGGGATGAAGCGAGAGGTAGCGCGCTTCGTATCCCGATGCTTAGTGTGCCAGCAGGTGAAGGCGGAGAGGCAGAGGCCAGGAGGTTTACTCCAGCCGTTACCCATTCCGGAGTGGAAATGGGAGCATGTGACCATGGATTTTGTTTCTGGGCTTCCCCGTTCTCCAGGCGGGAAAGATGCGATTTGGGTCATCGTGGACAGGTTGACCAAATCGGCCCACTTTCTACCATTCAAAGTGGGTACGTCTACAGAGAGACTAGCAGAGATGTATGTGCGCCAGATAGTCAGACTGCATGGAGTTCCAGTGAGCATAGTATCAGATCGGGACAGTCGCTTTACTTCGCATTTCTGGAGGAGTCTGCAGGCTAGCTTGGGCACCCAGCTCAAGTTTAGTAGTGCGTATCACCCACAGACAGATGGTCAGTCAGAGAGGACCATTCAGACACTTGAGGACATGTTTCAGACCTGTGTTTTGGATTTCAGAGGCTCTTGGGAGGATCACTTGCACTTGGTAGAGTTTGCTTACAACAACAGCTACCAAGCCAGTATCGAGATGTCACCTTTTGAGGCGTTGTATGGACGGAGGTGTCGCACTCCGTTGTCATGGGATGATGTAGGTGAGAGAGCTTTGCTTGGCCCGGAGATGGTGGTTGATGCAGCGGAGAAGGTCAAGCTCATTAGAGATAGACTTCGGGTGGCGCAGGACAGGCAGCGGCATTGGGCCGATAGCCACCGGAGACCTTTGGAGTTCGAGGTATAGCTTAGAATCTAGATTTTGTTCTTGTGTTTGCTTGTGATTGCTTGTTTTAGACTAAGTGCAGAGACCTTGTTTGTGCTAGGTTGGAGATCTGGTGTTCCTGAGGATTTCTTCGACGCGGGGCACTATTCGCTTCGGTGGAGGCGGGAAGCTTAGCCCACGTTTCGTTGGACCCTTCCGTATCCTTGAGAGGGTCGGCGCCGTGGCGTATAGGCTTGAGTTGCCGCCTACGCTGGAGGGAGTTTATGATGTGTTTCACGTGTCGCAGCTGAGACGGTACGTGGCGGATCCCAGTCACGTATTGGATCACTCGGAGATCGCAGTGGGCCCTACTCTTAGCTATCCAGAGCAGCCGGTGGAGATTCTGGATCGGCGAGAGAAGGTGTTGAGGAACCAGACTATTCCCTTGGTTCGCGTCGCGTGGAGGCATCACTCTCCAGGGGAGTCGACCTGGGAGAGGGAGGATGAAATGCGCGAGCGATACCCCTATCTCTTCGAGCCCTGAGGTATGGTTCTTTCTTGCATTCCTGTCCTAGTTTCGTCTTTTAATTTCGAGGACGAAATTATTTTTAGGAGGGTAGACTTGTCACTACCTAATTCTAGAAAATAGGGTTATATTTTTTTTATTATTGATAAATAGTGTATTGTATTTAATTATTTATATTTATAATTAATTAGTGCTTGTCTTATTTTTATTTTGATTGTTTTAGGGTTTTGGCTAGCCTGGACCCATGTCAGACCCTAGTGGACCCATGTCCGACCCAGTCCGTACCCTTGTGAGAATTATTTTGGGGCTTAGATTTATTATTTTATTTTTAGGAGGTTAGTTGGAGAGTTTTGGAACTAGTTTAAGCGCATTTGGAACCCGGAACCCAAAACCGAGTGAGTAGGGGCGTTTTGGGAATATGGAACTTAGTGAAACCCCCCCCCCCCCTTTATTAATTTGGCCGGCCCCTACCTACCACACCCGATCCCCACAGCAAGGAGCAGCAGCCCCTTCCCCCTTTGCTTCATTCCACTCTTCTTCTTCACTTCTTCTTCTTCTCCACTTCTTCTTTCTTCTCCTTCTTCCTCCAAAGTAAGTTTTCTTCCACTTTTCTTCTTTTTTCTTTCATTCCTTCTTCCTTAAGCTAACTCTCACCTTGCATTTTCCCCAATCTAGGTGTGAGGAGCTTAGATCTAGTGTGAGAGCTAGAATTGGTGGCTTGGAGCTTGAGGGAGGTGATTTGGAGTAGATCGGAGACTTTGGCCTTGGGATTCCAACTCCCAAGAGGTAAAACCTAACTTTCCCCTTCCTAATTATTTTTGTGTAGTGTAATTAGTATTGTAGAACCCTCCTAGACCCTAACCCTACCCGTAGGAGGAAGTTGGAACTAGTTTGGGTGAGTTTAGAAACTTTGACATTAGGTTTTGTGTCGAATTCGGGTGGAATCCGAATTTGGCCCAATTTTGGGTGATGCCCTAGGTTAGATGGACCTAGGTAGACGTTGTCGGGTGTTTAGAGGGTGAGTGCGTGTCTCCGTTCGGACACGGGAAGCCGTGTCGCGGAGAAACGGGCGTTTCGGGCGAAATTGGGGCTTTTCGTCGTCGTCGATTCTAAGTGCGTGTGCGTTTCCGCCACGGGCCTAGAATCGATGTGGGAGCGCATTTTCTAGGATCTAGACATTGTGTAGAGCGCGTGGGTAAATTTTGGGCCGATTCCGAGTTCGTTTGGTGTGCGTTTCAGGAGGTTTTCCGAGCCGCGCACCACGTGTTCGTCGAAATGACCGAACGGCCATTTTGACTTGGTTTCCTCGTTTCGGCTTTGTGCGCGCATTGGGTTAGTATCGGAGAGTGTGTGCTAGAGTTTTCGGGCTATATTTTATGTATTTTAGGGTATTGGTGAGTGTCGGGGTCGTTGGGCGTGAGTAGGGCGTGTGGTTTGAGTGTTGTGTGCGTGGTTGTGTTTGTATTGATATGTGTCTATATATATATATATATTTATATATATGTATGTGTGTGTATGTATATATATTTATATATATATGTGTGTATTTATATTTATGTACTTGTATATGTATATGTCTATGTGTAGATATATATATATATGTATATGTGTAAGTGTGTTTGTGTGTATATGTATATATATAGATATGTATATATATATAGTTGAGAGTGTGTGTAGATATATATATATATATAGTTGAGAGTGTGTGTAGATATATATATATTAAGTGTATATATATGTAGCTATGTATATATATATATTTATGTGTGTGTGTGTATTAGTGTGTTTGTGAGAGTGTAGGTGTGTGTTAGTATATAGACATATAGGTGTGTATATATATGTATCTAGTTATATATATATAGTTATATATGTGTATGTATATATATATATATATATATATATATATATATATATATATATAGATAGTGATATATATATGGATGTGTGTGTGTGTGTGTGTGTGTATGTGAGATGGAGGGGGGGGGGGAAACTGAACTGCAGCAGCAGCAGTTCAGCTGCAACAGCAGCAGCTAGCTGCTGCTAGGCAGAGCAGCAGCAGCAGTATGAAGAGGGAGCAGCAGCAGCAGCTCCAAGAGGCAGCAGCAGCAGCATCAGCACAAGCAGCAGCAGCAGCTAGCATAGCAGGTAGCAGCGGGTAGTAGCTAGCGAGGGAGGAAGAGAGTTTGATATATAGATATATATATATGTTGATAGATAGGTAATAGATAATAAGTTAGATAGATAGATAGTAGGATAAATAGATAGATAGCTAGGTATTTAGATAGATAGATACTAGATAGGTAGATAGATAGTTTTATCTATCTAAGATATAAATATCTATATGCCTATAAGTTATATATATATAGGTGTATAGGTAAGGTAATGGGTAATTGGGTATGTGTGTGGATATCTATATATATAGGTATATACATACTTAGATATATATAAATATGGTAGATATCTATATTACCTAGCCTAGATTAATAACTAGGTGCATAATTAATAGCTAGATAGCTAGTTAGAGGGCCTTAGGGCGAAACTTCAATACCTTGAGATACCGAGGTATCTCGATACCTTGAGATATTCAAGGTATTGAGTTTCGAGCGGGGTATTTGAGCATTAGCCTAGGAAATGCTTGGGATGATTTTTATATGTTTATATATATATAATTACGCGTGCTAGCATAGGTTTTAGCGGGTTTAGACGGGGTGCGTGGCCTAGGGCGAGGTATCGGATACCGAGGGTATCCCGGTATCTCGATTAGGCGAGTTTGTGAGTTTAGTAGCTTTATGAGCTCGGTTTGACCTAGAATTTCAGGGGCACCCTAGTTTGACCTAGCTTTGACCATAATTGTCCCCGTTGACCGTAAAAGTCAACGTTTGACCTAGTTTTGACCTAGAGTTGACTTTTTGGACCCCGGGTTGACTTTTTGACCCGATTTTCACCGGTTTGACCCGTTCGACCTAGAATAGCCCTAGAAGCCTGTTTTTAATTATTTTATATCAGTTTAAATGCTTAGAACCCTGTTTAATTCTGCTTTTCACATTAGGTCCCTGCGATACCGGTCCGGACCTCGATCCTCATCAGTTGCTCAGGACATCAGGCGAGTACCTACCTCTGATAGTTTCTATTTCATGATAGCGTTTATATCACCTGTTCTAGAACTGTAATACTTGATTCTGACACTTTATTATACGAGCTGGTACTAGTGGATCCCGTCATGAGGTGCTATCCCCCTTACCGTGTTCAGCGGATACTCTATCACGTGTATTTCATCATGTGCTTCGGGTATTGATTATCATGTGCTATCATGTGCTTCTTGTGCTCTCGCCTTCGTGTGCGCGAGCTACTATCATGTACGTAGCGTGTTGTGGTTGGATCCAATGGTATTAGTGGGGGAGGGGAGTAGTGAGTTGGTTATATGATCAAAGCCAAACAGTATTCATGTGTATGTCGGTTATGCAACTCACGCATAACGGAGTTATCGTAGTGTTCTTCATGTGCAACCTAAGCCGATCATATAACGAACTTGTGCTCAAGGCACTTAGCTAGTATTCATGTTTCTCATCTGCAGTTACTTTTCCACTACTTGTATTGTTCTCCAGTTTACATTGCAGCTACTTATTGTGCTCCAGCATATATTTATTTCCTGTGCATCTTGATTACTTTTCTATTGCTCGTCATATACACCTTACCATGTATTTGGAGTTGCTTTCAGAGTTATGTACTTCGCTCCAGTCCTGACTGGGCATATTTTTTTCAGAGGATCCTGAGGACTATTGCCCTACATTCTACGGGCCTGGTATTGACGACTGTTGTGACCCCGTGATCGAGGAGGAGTGCACCGAGGAGACGCCGATAGCACCCTAGTTAGCTAGGTGGGTTTCCTGGGTTATTTCCCGTGGGTTGTATTTTGGATGACTGTACTTATTCTTTTGTGTTTCTGTGAGATGTTGTAGCTTTTAGACCTGGACTGTATTATTTTGGATTGCCTTGCTCTCTTGGTTCTGTTTCTGGTTTATATCATATCGTGCTTATATTCTTCCTCTAGTTTTGTGATTGAGATTATTGTCATATATATATTGCGTGGTTGCCCTCCTGTTGGAGAGGATTTTATTCACATATATATATTGCGTGGTTTTGCCCTCCTTTTGGAGAGGTCATGCCGGATTTTTCAGTGAGATATAGTTAGATATGGTTGACCTAGAACGGACCTTTACAGCGTTCTACCGCCGATTCTGCGGCGTAGGCTGGACGTACCCACGGCTCATGCCCGATTTTCGGGTGCGGGTCGTGACATTCGCTAAGCCCCTTCGCGGCTTAGCTTCTAAGGGAATCTCCCCAAAGGTGGTGACAAAATAAAGATTGTCATAATGGGGTTAAAACTTAATCCCTTTAGGAAAATTAATCTACATGGACCACCATCCCATACACATATACCAATACTAAGAAAAGCTATATATTGAGATATACACATTGGTGGTTTTCTAATATGGGACTAAAACTCCCAAAGCAAAGTGGAAAACATCTACTATCTCCCACATAAATCATAATATATGGTCGAGCGTTCCTTACGGTGACTGCCCATTATGTATTAGGATAGATGCGCCCACGACTTGAATCTTCCTGCATGGGTCAAACAATAATACACAACAAGAATGGACTAAGTCTTGAATTCTGAACCATAGCTGCTGTTCTTCTCACTTGCACAATGATATCAGCTGTGCCTTTGGTCGCACATTAAAGGCCCTATGCTGACCTGGTTTCAGTGTATTTATCTTGGGTGTCTACAAGTTTACCCTCAAGAGACGACATATATCTCTGTTCATACACTTAGGTGAGTTCTTTTGAGAGAGTTTAACATTTTTCAGCATGAAGCCTTGCACTTCGGTGCCGTGCTACGATGATGTGACATGGCTCACAGCCGAGGTTAACTACCTATTGTGGTGTCACCCACTGTAGCATGAGGTCACTAGTCTCTTAGTAGTGATGTACTACATCTCAGCATGAATCCTTGCGCTTCTGTGTGGTGCTACGTCGCAGTGACATGGCTCACAACCGAGGTTAACTACCTCATGTGGTGTCACTCACTACAACATGAGGTCACCAGCCTCTTAGTAGTGCTGTGCTACAAGTCTCTATCTTTTCAGCATTAGGCTACCTAACTATTTGTGGTGCTACTGCCGCTGTGACATGGCTCACACTTTCTATCGTTTACCTCATCGTGGTATCACACCACTGTAGCATGGGATACAAGTTCCTTGTAGTGCCGAACTAAACATGCTTCCTGCAGCTCACGCCGGACATTCACTCTTCCCGAGAACTAATTAAGGCGTTGAAGCCACCCTTACACAAGATTTATTCTATATATAAATATAAAGAACAAGTTGTAAACCCCCTGATTTTCAAGAATTTTTAAATTTAGAATTTTTCACAATTTTCTGGATTTTTCTGAGATTTTCTGAAATTAAATTCAGGTATTTTAATTATTAAATAATTTTTAAATGATATTAAATAATATTAATATGTGATAAAAATTATATTTTCTAGTATAAAATTAAAAATCGGACATAGGGTAATTTTCCGGAAATTTATTGGACCCCGGATGGATTTTTAAAGCCTTAAAAACTATTGATTTATTTAAACTAATTAATTAAACCCAATATTAACTAAACCGAACCCAGTAAATAAAACCGAACCGGACCGGCCGATCTACCCAAACCGGCCCAACCTCTTAGTGGGTCGGATCCGGGTCAGACCCGACCCGCTGAGAACCCGACCCGACCCAAATTAAACCCTAACCCCCAAATTTATTTTCCCCCGACCCTCCAGCTCCTCACCGCCCCTTTATAAACCCCTCACGACCCCAGCTCTCCGGCCACCTTCCCGTCTTCTACGACTACAGAGCCCGGCTGCCCTCGGCTTCTCCTCCTCGACCAGACCCAGTCAGCTGCCCTCCAGCCCAGCCCCGCAGTCGCCGGAGTCCAACACCTCTCCCCTCCTTCCGAGCAAACCGCCTGAACCCTCGTGCCTCCGCCGGCTGCTTCCCCCTCCTTCCTCCCAGCGCCGCCCCTCCAGCGCCTCGCCGCAGCTCCACCGACCTCGCCGGAGACCCGCAACGACCTCCCCCGCCTCTGCCCGACCTCCCCTGACCTCCGCCGTGTCCGCCACAGCTGAAACCCTAGGACAGCAACAGTACCGGACACGAACGCAGGACACGAAGCAGACACGGACACGAGAATTCACAGTTTTTCGGAGCCCTGTTCAGGTACCCATATCTTTCTCCTCGTAGCTCTGTTTTCGATTCCGTCAGTTGTATCGTGTAGCCTGCATGACCCCCTCGGTGCCCGTACAAACCGCTCGGTGCATCGCGTCCTGTGGTGATCGCGAACCGCGATCCAAAAACAGGAAAAATAATGCCCTGTTTTACCTCGGAACTGAGTACGCCCCGCTAAACGGGACGACTTGGTCACGTGCGGTTTTCACAGATGCGTGCGCGTCGTTGATACGGACGTACGGGATTTCGCAGAAGCTGATTCGGATGTACGTGCACACCGGAATCAATGCGTATCCGCGGACACCGTCCCGTATCCGACCTTTCTGAATCTCGCTGTAACTTAGTGTACACACGTCGGATCGAGACAAAACTTATGCCATCGGACTCGTAGCAATACGCTGGTCCTGTGAACCAAGTTTGGTTCGATTCTGAGAACGTTGACAAAATCGCGTGTCGAGGGCCCCACAGGCTCCACTTGACGGGCGATTTTGTGATCGGCTCATCGGAATCCAATTCTGGAAGTTCCGTTGGGTTTGTATCATCGTTCCTGACCTGTTGACACTAAGTTGGACAGATTTGGAGACCTTTGACCCTGACGCATTTTTCAGTACAAAGCGGCCCACATGTGGACCCCGCCTTGACCCCAAAATTATCTTTTTTGCCCCTGTGTCCAAATTGGACTTAAGGACAGGCGTTTCTAGCTGATTAATATTTTTTGGATCTGATGGTGATATCTATTTCAGCAACCGGAGTACTGCCTGCAATTTTCGCTGAAGCCAGAGCTACAATTGGAGCCGAAAACCCAGGCAAGTGTACCTTGCCAACTTGCAGTTTTGTTACATATTACTTGGATTTAATTATAACTGTTGTACATGCTCAACCTTAGTGCTGTGTGACTTACTTAGCTTCCAATTAATAGTCGGGTGCCAACCCCGTACGCGGAGTTGTGTAACGTCACCTAGAGATGGATATCGTGACATTTATATTCTCGTACTTGCCCTATCAAGTACATTATACCCAGGACACCTGACACAAATCATGATCAGAATCTTCCTAAAATATTCAAGGTGATTCTGTGTAGGTTGCAGGATTTATGACATAGACAGGATATTCCTAGACATTATATTCATAGACATAGTATGACTCACTGCATTAGATATGATCTCACGTGACATGGACATGAGACGTTATGGATATGAGACATGTGGTTACATTGGGTGGGGAGAGACACACAGGCTACAAGCTGATTATATATATATATATAATCCATAGTAAACACATAGTAAAACTCATAGTAAACTCCGCTACCGGCTCCCAAACACAGAGCTTGTAGTGGTATCAGCCTAAGTTCTAGTGATGCTCTCAACTTGCATTTCACATAGATGGTTATATAGTTGACCCTATTGTTCATTATTTGCTGTACTGCATTTATTTTGGCTTGAGCTTTCTTGTACCTTGCTATGTCCCCTGAGGACCTGGATCCGGATTATGTCCCCAGGATTAGCAGACGAGGTTTATCCAGAGGTATACGGAACATGAGCACTTCTCGGAACAGTACCAGTACCTGAGGACGAGGTGATCACTGAGGACTTCTCTTGAACATCTGCTTCTCCATGCTCAGTTATTATGGCAAATAGACTCTCTTTTCTGTTTAATTAAACAATTATAACAGACTTTATATCGGGTTGTTCCCCGAATTACTTTGTTGAGACTGGATGTTTGATTTACTTTCCTTATTGTTGTTGATCTTATTATCTTTTATGTGGATGAGATTAGTTCTAACTTGTTGTTGTAGACCTTATATTACAGCTTAAGTATGCCCTGATGGATCCATTAAATTGGGTTTGTCCATCGGTGCGTGCTGCTGGCCAATGCCACGTGTCCAGTCCCCGATATTTTGGGACTGGGGCGTGACATGGTTTTTGTGGTGGCCCATGCAGGTCAACAATTAAATTGTTCGATTTCAACTTAGGGACCGAACAGGCCTGCAATAAGATAGAATAAGTTTTTAGGATCTCATCCACTTGCTTGAAAACGTTCTTGATATTTGTATCGGATTCAAATAAAATTCTTGACTTGCCTCCTGCCTTGATTCCTGTGCGCTTCTTATAGTTTATTTTGGTTGCAGAATTATGGATCCACAAGTCGGCGACGAGACTCATCCAGCAGCACCACAAGATGTTGTGGTTAACCATGAAGATGAAGTGATACTAGTGGATGAAGGTCAAACATCACAATAACTCAGTCCAGCAAGACAGAATGCCTCGAGAATCCTGGAAGATGACGTTCCACCATCAACGCAGCTTGCTCCTCCGATGCCTACCGTTCCACAAGGGCAGGCTATGGACGAACAATAAATGTTTCGAATGTTCTACGCGATGATGCAAGCCCATCAGAAGGTTCAACAAGAAGATCAGCAAAACCAAGTGGAGAAGTTCATCGACAGATTTAGCTCGGAGTTACGGAGATTAATCAGTTCAAATGCACCTACCTTAGACGTGAACGTTCTTGCTGCAACACGACCCATGGAGTGCAACACAAGGATCGAGTCCAGCCAGAAGCGGCCATATGCAACAGCACCAGACCAAGCACAACAAGAAAGAGTTGCAAAGGACCACAGATGAATCCACCACTTGCACTAGTCCTCCCTACTTGTCACTATTGTGGCAAGGTAGGCCATCTCGCTAAAGAATGTCGACGTAGACTGGGATGATGTTTATCTTGCGGATCCAAAAAGCATTCGGTAAGGGATTGCCCTGAACGTTGAGAGAAAGCAGTGATGATTCAATAACCAGCCACACCAGCACCAGCCGGAGCACCACAGGAAGAAATTGCAAAGAAGTCTCACAGGCACCAGCCGCCAGAAGCATCTCCACAAGTACTACATGTCTTTCCATATTGTCGCAAACGAGGCCATATAGAGAACGAGTGCAGACGCAAAAAGAAATTATGCTTAGCTTGCGGATCCAGTCAGCATTTAATAAAGGAATGCCCTGAGCGTCGAGAAAGAGCACCAATGGTTAACCAACAAGCACTACTAGCATCGAGGCCAGCCTATCCAGCATTGGGAGCACCGCAAACGGAAGTTGAAGGAGTTATACCACCACCTCCAGGAAGGTATCAGCCGAGGCCACCTTTGATACCCCAGGCACTACTCTTCCAACAGGCTCAACAGCAGCAGAGGAATCGACTGCAAGGACGCGGACAAGCCCTGGCGATGACCTTGAAAGACGTGCAGAATTATGGAGTAGCTAATGCGAGTAAATTTTTATAGTTTCCTGCTTCTAGATTTGCTTTAGTTTGTTTCCGTTGGTTCGTGACCCTAGACTTGACCTGACAGTTTTAAATTGATAATAATTGATAACCTAGTGTTAATCTAAATAATTTCGAACTTGCTAAATAACCTAGAATGTCTTATAATTGTTAAACCTGTTATGTTTTGAAAGATAACCTGGTTTTTTAAAACTGTAATTTTCTAAATTTTCTTCATCCGGGAAATTTCATAACTTCCATCACTTAGAGAAATAATTTTTCCTATGTGTTATTCTTACACTCTCAGTTTTGATTTTCTTGATTGTAATGTGCTTCGAAAAATAATTGCAACCGTGTCATCTCTGTTGACCGGTTATTCTTTGATTGCGAGGACGCAATCCTCTTAAGGGAGGTAGATTGTAAACCCCCTGATTTTCAAGAATTTTTAAATTTGGAATTTTTTACAATTTTCTGGATTTTTCTGAGATTTTCTGAAATTAAATTCAGGTGTTTTAATTATTAAATAATTTTAAAATGATATTAAATAATATTAATATGTGGTGAAAATTATATTTTCTAGTCTAAAATTAAAAACCGGACATAGGGTAATTTTTCGGGAATTTATTGGACCCCGGATGGATTTTTAAAGCCTTAAAAACTATTGATTTATTTAAACTAATTAATTAAATCCAATATTAACTAAACCGAACCCAGTAAATAAAACCGAACCGGACCGGCCGGTCTACCCGAACCGGCCCAACCTCTTAGCGGGTCGGATCCGGGTCAGACCCGACCCGCTGAGAACCCGACCCGACCCAAATTAAACCCTAACCCCCAAATTTATTTTCCCCCGACCCTTCACCTTGCCCGCGGCCGTTCCAGCCGCCGTGGCCGCCGGAGACCCCCCATCTTCATCTTCCTCCACCTGCCGACGTCTCCTCTTCCCCTTCCGGCAACCCCCGACCCTCCAGCTCCTCACTGCCCCTTTATAAACCCCTCACGACCCCAGCCCTCCGGCCACCTTCCCGTCTTCTCTGACTACAGAGCCCGGTTGCCCTCGGCTTCTCCTCCTCGACCAGACCCAGTCGGCCGCCCTCCAGCCTAGCCCCACAGTCGCCCGATTCCAGCACCTCTCCTCTCCTTCCCAGCAAACCGCCTGAACCCTCGTGCCTCCGCCGGCTGCTTCCCCCTCCTTCCTCCCAGCGCCGCCCCTCCAGCGCCTCGCCGCAGCTCCGCCGACCTCGCCGGAGACCCGCAGCGACCTCCCCCGCCTCTGCCCGACCTCCCCTGACCTCCACGGTCCCTGGCTACCTCCGCCGTGTCCGCCACAGCTGAAACCCTAGGACAGAAACAGTACCGGACACGAACGCAGGACACGAAGCAGACACGGACACGAGAATTCGCAGTTTCGCGGAGCCCTGTTCAGGTACCCATATCTTTCTCCTCGTAGCTCTGTTTTTGATTCCGTCAGTTGCATCGCGTAGCCTACATGACCCCCTCGGTGCCCGTGCAAACCGCTCAGTGTATCGCGTCCTGTGGTGATCGTGAACCGCGATCCAAAAACAGAAAAAATAACGCCCTGTTTCACCTCGGAACTGAGTACGCCCCGACAAACGGGACGACTTGGTCACGTACGGTTTTCACATATGAGTGCGCGTCGTTGATACGAACGTGCCAGATTTTGCAGAAGCTGATTCGGATGTGCGTGCACACCGAAATCAATGCGTATCCGCGGACACCGTTCCGTATCTGACCTTTCTGAATCTCGTTGTAACTTAGTGTACACACGTCGGATCGAGACGAAACTTACGCCATTAGACTCTTAGCAATACGCTGGTCCTGTGAGCCAAGTTTGGTTCAATTCTGAGAACGTTGACAAAATCGCGTGTCGTGGGCCCCACAGGCTCCACTTGACGGGCGATTTTGTGATCGGCTCATCGGAATCCAATTTTGGAAGTTTCGTTGAGTTCGTATCATCGTTCCTGACCTGTTGACACTAAGTTGGACAGATTTGGAGACCTTTGACCCTGATGCATTTTTTGGTGCAAAGCGGCCCACATATGGACCCCACCTTGACCCCGAAATTATCTTTTTGCCCCTGTGTCCAAATTGGACTTAAGGACAGGCATTTTTAACCGATTAATATTTTCTGGATCTGATGGTGATATCTATTTCAGCAATCGGAGTACTGCCTGCAATTCCCGCTGAAGCCAGAGCTACAATAGATGTCACTGTTGCAGTTGCCTGGTTGTCGCAGTATATCGGTAAGCCAAAATCTGTGCACCAACCAATGAAAGATCGTACATGAGCTCCCAAAGCTACTCTGCTTCATCTGCTGCAACCGCAATGAAGGACCGTGAGGCAACTCTAGGGGGTAAATAGAGTGCAGCAAAATAATGTATCCAATTTAAAATTATCAGAATGAAGGCAGTTGCTAACTAACAGTGTATATAAAGACAGTAAAGTAAAGCAGTAAAGTAGAGATAGAAAGCAAATACAAACACCAAGATGTATACTGGTTTTCCTCTGAGAGGACTAGTCCACTCCCGAGAACTCAAGCTCAGATTTTTCTCCACTATAATCACCAATAGTGAATCACAAGCTTTGATCTGAAGGCTTGCCACTTCTTTACACCACGAGGTTTGATCCGAAGTCTCGCAACTTCATAGCTTAGAGAGAGAGAGAGTAACTGATCAAACAAAGCTCTTTATATCTCAAAAGACTTCTAGACCGAGATCATACTTGGCACTAGGAAGGCTAGGGAGTTGCTCTTTGAGATAGAAAAGTTAAGGCTTTAGGGGTTTGCTTACAATAGGATAGAAGACTTAAGAATGGTTGAGTGAGTAAGAATGAAGAATTTCAATCCTATTTATAAGGTGTAGGTAAACAGAATTTGGCCAGAATTTGGTCAGGGTTTAATTCAAATTTTTAACCGTTGGGCCAAGAAATCAGGAGCTATTGTACTGGTTGATTTCATACCAAAATGGTAACCAAGTTCGGTCCGAGTTCGACACGAGTTTGGCCCGAGTTCGATCTCTTAGTATGGTAGACTTTGTAAATGAATGTGGCCTAATTTTATGGATAGATTCTTTGGCTCATTTAAGTGGACTAGGTATCTGGATATAGGTATTTAGCTTTTGCCAGTGCGACTCAGCTTACATCAGTCCTAGACTCAAATAAATAAAAGATTATATTTGAATAGACAAAATATAGACGACATGTAATAGCAGTGTTGAGGCTTTAGATCATGATATGTCAATGCATGGTTTAGTTAACTATCAAAATCAAGTTGACTGAGACCGGATGGGCCAACAATCTCCCCCATTTTAATAATTGACAAACTATGAATGATACTGCAAGTTTTTGATATGCAAGGCTCCCCCGTAACTGTGGAGCAGTGATATGCTGAAGATAACGCCTGTCAAGTATCGTCTTGTATGCTAGTATCATATATGTCTTTCTCCTCCGTTGTTATTTTATCGAAATGGCATGCTCTCCAAAAATCGGTGAGATGACAAAAAAATAAGAGAGTAAAGTGTATACAAGATAATATATAATGACAAAAGAAAATTTTACATTAAACTTTTATTCATTTGAAAGAAAACATACAAAAGTGGATATGTAATGAAAATATCATAGTAGAACATCTATATGTAAACATTTGAAAATCATTGAATAACTAGTTATCATTTTCATCATCTTCATCATCCGGTTCAACTATTCTGTTTGGATCAAAGAAGGCATCAGCTGGATCCAAATATCGCTGAACATAAGGGTGATCAATACAAAATCCTTGTTGATTTAGATTTCGAAGAATAAAAAAAGATCTGACTGGGTTCTTCAATAGGGTGTACTGGATGTCTATCAAAGTATTGCCAAGAGCCTGAGTGTAACGCCCCGCTCCGCGTCGGCGTTATGTATCAGGTGAGTGGGCAGAACTTCGTTCTCTGATTCTTGCATGCCTTAATAATAACCTGAGTTTTTGCTTGCAATGTTTTCATAAGAGAATGATAGAACCTGCCTTGCATGTTAATGAATGAACTCACCTAGCTTATCTTTGAAACAAAGTCTGCTAAACGAGAATCCTGAAACGCTTGCTTAGAATGCATGAACATGTTCACAATCGTCTATGCTTCGAGAGAACCATACTGTGCCTGAACGTGTTCAAGTGATAAGTCGGATTGCCCCGCAACAACGATTGTATTCTAATGGTTCGTCTCCTCTGCATACTAGAGTTTATTTGATAGTGTTCCATGCATTCGCATGCGGTCGGACAATGGCTATTGGTGGAAAGCTGAACTGCATGTGTCATGGCTGCTACAGAGATAATGGAAAACAACCATGAGTTACAGCTGCCTCTAGCATCAGATAAAGAGTTATTGGTATGTTGTACAACCAGCTGCCGATCCTGAGATACTCGGGGACCGCCCTGCATATAGCTAAGTCATTGTGTTGGCTTGGATAGTGACTGTCCCTAAGATCGTGCATTGTGTGTCTAGCTTTGCATCTGACCCTGGAGTCGTACGAGACACGCTGCGCACACCCTGAAACATGAACGATTGCTTGCTTGCATATTCAATATGAAACTCTGTTTTCAAACATGTTTCCAAACAATGTAATATGACTCAACTAGAACTGCATGAAACGAACCTAGGTAAAACTAGAAAGATCACTAGTAATGTAATGTTTTATAACATGATTACTTAGTGTTGGTTTGAGTGAATGCATGTTTCTGTTCAGTTATTTTATCTCACCAGTACTTGTATAAAGTACTGATCCACCAATAGTTTACTTGCTTGCAGGTACTAGATCGTCCGAGGGAGCGATAGGCGTGCCACAGTCCCTAAGACCAGGAATCATGGTTTCGATTGTTGTCCCGAGAATGCTATCGTATAAGGGGGCATAATGTATGGAACGAACGTGTGCCTTGCTAAAGGAACCCAAGTTGCCTCGATTGTCCCGAATACTCAGTTGGCTAAATGCATTGTATTGCAACAAGTCCCTTTCCGCTGCTTACTCGATTGATGCGATGATAGCCAACTAACAACTTAAACGATTGGCCTTGCACGGGCGCAACCCCGGGCCCGTGCGGCATCACGTCCCCCGAAAGCTCGAACGGGCCATTCCACTAACTCCCTTCCTTCCTCGCGCCCGCGGGACGGGCGCGGTGATTCGCGTACGGCGCGTCGAGGCACGATAATTCGTGCCCGGTTCGTTAATTCCGGCCACACGGGGCGGGGCAAGGCGGAGCGGCGGCCCGGGCGGGTCCAGGGCATGACAGAATGGTATCAGAGCGGACTCGATTCTTATGGCCCAAAACCGTTGCTATGACTCTGAGATATTATCGATATGGTATTGTAATAAATCGTTCCATACAATAAGTCCATAGATATTCTCAAAGTGCAAATGTTTTCTGAACTTGAATTGCTTGACTGTTTCGATTGAGTACGGCGAGGGACGACACTATCGCTGCTCGGAATATCGAGAAGTTTATCCTTGAAGTTTCGAGGATAAAACTTTTTGTTGGTTGGTAAGTATATAATGCCCCGCTCCGTGTCGGCGTTATGTATCAGGTGAGTGGACAGAACTTCGTTCTCTGATTCTTGCACGCCTTAATAATAACCTGAGTTTTTGCTTGCAATATTTTCATAAGAGAATGATATAACCTGCCTTGCATGTTAATGAACGAACTCACCTAGCTTGTCTTTGAAACAAAGTCTGCTAAACGAGAATCCTGAAACGCTTGCTTAGAATGCATGAACATGTTCACTATCGTCTATGCTTCGAGAGAACCATACTGTGCCTGAACGTGTTCAAGTGATAAGTCGGATTGCCCCGCAACAACGATTGTATTCTGATGGTTCGTCTCGTCTGCATACTAGAGTTTATTTGATAGTGTTCCACGCATTCGCATGCGGTCGGACAATGGCTATTGGTGGAAAGCTGAACTGCATGTGTCACGGCTGCTACAGAGATAGTGGAAAGCAACCATGAGTCACAGCTGCCTCTAGCATCAGATAAAGAGTCATTGGTATGCTGTACAACCAGCTATCGATCCTGAGATACTCGGGGACCGCCCTGTATATAGCTAAGTCATTGTGTTGGCTTGGATAGTGACTGTCCCTAAGATCGTGCATTGTGTGTCTAGCTTTGCATCTGACCCTGGAGTCGCACGAGACACGCTGCGCACACCCTGAAACATGAACGATTGCTTGCTTGCATATTCAATATGAAACTCTGTTTCCAAACATGTTTCCAAACAATGTAATATGACTCTGCTAGAACTGCATGAAATGAACCTAGGTAAAACTAGAAAGATTACTAGTAATGTAATATTTTATAACATGATTACTTAGTGTTGGTTTGAGTGAATGCATGTTTCTGTTCAGTTGTTTTATCTCACCAGTACTTGTATAAAGTGCTGACCCACCAACAGTTTACTTGCTTGCAGGTACTGGATCATCCGAGGGAGCAATAGGCGTGCCACAGTCCCTAAGACCCAGAATCCTGGTTTCGATTGTTGCCACGAGAATGCTATCGTATAAGGGGGCATAATGTATGGAACGAACGTGTGCCTTGTTAAAGGAACCCAAGTTGCCTCGATTGTCCCGAATACTCAGTTGGCTAAATGCATTGTATTGCAATAAGTCCCTTTCTGCTGCTTACTCGTTTGATGTGATGATAGTGTAATCACCTGAAAATTTTAAGAATTTCTAAATTTAATTTTCTGGAATTAATTAGCATTTTCTGTAATTTTAAACCAATAAACTAAGGTCAACAGATTTAAAATGAAATTTTTAAAGATATTAAATAATATTAAAATGTGATAAAAATTATATTTTCTAGTGTAAAATTAAAAACCGGGCATAGGGTATTTTTTCGAGAATTTATTGGATCCCGGATGAATTTTTAAAGCATTAAAAACTATTGTTAAAATTTAACTAATTAATTAAACCAAACCAATATTACTTAAACCAACCCAAACCCTGAGACTGAACCGGACCGGACCGGCCGGTCTGACCAACCCGGACCGCTCAGCTAGCAGGTCGGATCCGGGTCAGACCCCACCCGCTAAGCACCCGACCCGACCCATGCGAAACCCTAACCCCCAAATTAATTCCCCGACCCTTTACCTGGCCGGCGGCCGTTTCCGCCGTCGTGGCCGCCGGCCGACCCTACGGTTCACCTCCCCTGAACCCGACGACTGTTTCCCTTCGGATTCCGGTAACCTCCGGCGGTTTCCTATCCCCTAATCCCTCTATATAAACCGCTGTGGCCGCCGGAAAATTTCCTTAGAACCCCTCTTCTCCGGCGAGACTCGACTCCGGTTAACCTTCGTTCCGGCCGCCCACCTCTAGTAGAATCCGGCGCCGTCTCCGGCCCCTCTCCAGAACCTGAAGCCCTGTGTCCAGACCGGCCGACTGCTCGAAACCTGAACCGCAGCCGCCTCCCAGGAACGGAACCGCTCGACTCCGGCACCTCCCCGCCTCGCCCCAGCCTCCAAACCTCACCGGCCGGCCGCCCAGGACCTCCCCGAGCCTTTCCCGACTACCGCTGGCCTGAACCCTACTTCCAGTGACGCAGAAACTCTGCCCTAGCTAGGACACGGCTTGGACATGGATCCAGGACACGGAGACTCGAATTTGACACACGCAGAAACGGACTTTTTGAACCCTGTTCAGGTACCCATAACTTTTGACTCGTAGCTCTGTTTCCTTTTCCGTCAGTTTTATCGCGTAGCCTGTAAGACCCCCTCGGTGCCCGTGTAAACCGCTCGGTGCATCGCGACCTGTGGTGATCGCGAACCGCGATCCAAAAACAGGAAAAGTTAAGCCCTGTTTCACCCCGGAACTGAGTACGCCCCGCCAAACGGGACTACTTGGTCACGTGCGGTCTTCACAGATATGTGCGCGTCGTCGATACGGACGTACAGGATTTCGCAGAAGCTGATTCGGATGTGCGTGCACACCGAAATCAGTGCGTATCCGCGGACAACGCCCCGTATCCGATTTTTCTGTTTGTCGCTGTAACTTAGTGTATATACGTCGGATCGAGACAAAACTTGCGTCATCGGATTCGTAGCAATACGCTTGTCCTGTGGGTCAAGTTTGGTTCGATTCTAAGAACGTTGGAAAAATCGCGTGTCGTGGGCCCCACAGGCTCCACTTGACGGGCGATTTTGAGAACGGCTCATCGGAATCCAATTCTGGAAGTTCCGTTGGATTCGTATCGACGTTCCTGACCTGTTGACACTAAGTTGGACTGATTTGGAGACCTTAGACCCTGATCCGGTTTTTGGTGCAAAGCGGCCCACATATGGACCCCGCTTTGGCCCAAAAATGTCGTTTTTGCTCTTGTGTCCAAACTGGACTTAAGGACAGGCATTACTAGCTATTTCCTATGTTCTGAGACTGTTGATAATGTTCATTTCAGCTTTTGGAGGAGTATTTGCTGAACCCTCGAAAACAGGGATCACTACTGGTATTCCAACCCCAGGCAAGTGTACCTTGCCATAAATTACAGTTTATTATTTTATTTTGTTCTCTTGCTTTATTTCTGTGACTGTTGTACATGATTAAACCTAGGACCGTATGACATACTTAGCGTCCGATCACAGTCGGGTGCCAACCCCGTACGCGGAGTTGTGTAAGTCATTTAGAGATGGACATTCGAGACCCTTTACATTCTCGTGCTTGTTTATCAAGTACATTATAACCTAGGACACTTGACACCATACATTGACAGAATCTTTCTGAGATATTCACGGTGATTCTGTGTAGGATACAGGATGGACATAGATATTTTATTCTTAGATTATGACTTGATGCATTAGCTCTGATCTCACGTGACATGGACATGAGACGTGTGGTTACATTGGGTGGGGAGAGACACACAGACTACAGGCTGTTATATATATATACTACTATTGTGAGGTTGTAGACTCTCGAGCAGAGCTAGACCCATTACTTGTTATTACTGCTACCGGCTCCCCGACACAGAGCTTGTAGCGGTCTCAGCCTGAGTACTAGTGATGCTCTCAGTTGCATTTTCACATAGATGGTTATGTAGATACCCTGCTTAAGCTATTTACTATTTTACTGCATTTTATTTGGCTTGTATTATCTGTACCTTGCTATGTCCCCTGAGGACCTGGATCCGGATGATGTCCCCAGGTTTAGCAGAAGAGCATTATCCCGAGGTTTACGGGACAGGAGCTGAAGCTGTACCAGAAGCTGTTGTTGAAGCGGTACCAAACTTAGAAGCAGAGGTGATGGCTGAAGACTTTTCTTGAGATTATGATATTTGTACTCATCAGATACTTATTTCTAGACTCTTTTGTTCTGGTCTGATGAACCAGTATTTTTAGACTTTTATCGGGTTGTTCCCCGACATGCTTTGCTGTGACTGGACATTGATGTACTTTCTTTATTTGCTGTTGATCTTATTATTCTGTGTGTGGATGGGATTAGTTTTTGACTTATTGTTGTAGACCTATATTACAGCTTAAGTATGCCCGATGGATCCATTAAATTGGGTTGTCCATCGGTGTGTACTGCTGGCCATTGCCACGTGTCTAGTCCTTCGATATTTTGGGACTGGGGCGTGACATGGTTTTTGTGGTGGCCCATGCAGGTCTACGACAAATTGTTTGATTTCAACTTAGGGGCCAAACAAACCTGTAAAAGGATAGGATAGGATAGGATCTCATCCATTTGTTGAATCATTTTTGAACTCTATATCGCATTCGAATTAAGTACTTGATTTGCATCCTGCTTGACTCTAATAAACGTTCTCATAAATTTTATTTTGGATGCAGAAAGATGGATCCAAGAATTGGAGACGAAATTCCTTTGAGTACGCCGCAAGACGCTGTGGTTACCTATGGAGATGGAGTTACACCAGAGAACAGAGATCAATCCTCTCAAATTGGACAAGCTGAGCAGCATAACTCAAGGTTCAGGCTCGATGATATCCCACCACCGCCGTAGTTCACTCCACAGATGCCTGCCTTTCCACCAGGGCAAGCAATGGACGGGCAGCAGATGTTCCAGATATTTTATGCCATGATGCAAGCCCAACAACAAGTTCAACAGGAGGCGTAGCGTCAGGTGGCAGAGTACCTGAGAACCAGTCTAGTAAATGCATTGGAGCAGGCAAACCCGCAAGCTAGGCGACCAGCGACGGGATCTATCACTGATTTCCGTCAACTCAAGCCCCGTACCTTTTCTGGCAAGGAAGGACCAACTGAAGTGCACGAGTGGCTCACAAATACACAACATCAGTTGAAAGCAGCTGAACTTCCACGAGAGAAATGGATGACTGCTATCCGAATGCAACTGACAGACAACGCGCACCACTGGTGGCTAGCTGAAGAGAGGAGGCTCGGACATGACCGAGTCACTTGGGAGGAGTTCTCCAGACTCTTCCAAGAGATGTATATCCCAGCCGTTGCTAGATCAGAACTCCGAGACAAGTTTAACCGCCTCATCCAAGGAAATATGTCGGTGGAGGAGTATAATGCCGAATTCATTCGCCTGAGTCGTTTCGCCCCTTCTCTAATTCCTACCGAAGAAGAGAAGGCGGAAAAGTTCTTTGACGGACTCAGGTTCGAGCTTCAGAGGTTGATTGGATCTGTTGCACCTACATCGTACAACGACGTCCTTGCTGCAGCACGACGCATGGAACGCGCCACCAGGAGGGAGTCAAGTCTGAAGCGGCCATTTACCTCAGTACCATCCAAGGCATCACAGGGGGACTCTGCAAAGCGACTCCAGAAGAATCTACCTCAGAGAGCAGCACCAAGAACCCAACCAACTTGTCATTTCTGCGGCAAGTTGGGTCACATTGAAAAGGAGTGCAGACGCAAATTGGGACTGTGCCTGGTTTGCGGATCCAACCAGCATCTATCCAGGGACTGCTCTGAACGTCGAGAGGGAGCACCACGACTAGCTCTACCTGCACCAAGGCCAGATTATCCAGCAGTGGAAGCACAGCAGACGGGAGTTGGAGGAGTCAGACCACCAGCTCCAGGAGGATATCAGCCGAGACCACCATTACCACCTCAAGCAGCACTATTCCAACAGGCTTGTCAGCAGAGGGGTCCAGCTCAGGGACGAGGTCAGGCATTTGCATTGGCTTTTCAGGAAGAAGCTACTGCTGGAGAAGTTATAGCAGGTACCATTTTAGTAGCTTCATTACCTACTGTAGCTTTATTTGATTCTGGGGCATCGCACTCATTTATAGCTGCTAGCTTCGTAGCCACCCATAGAGTAGCTACTGCACCCCTTCCGAAGACTAAGAGAATTCTTACGGAAGGTGGAATTATACCGGTTAGTGATATCTGTAGATCATGTTCGGTAGTAGTTTGTGGAAGAGAAATGCGAGCCCAATTTCTGATCTTTTCTATGCCTGACTATGATATTGTACTTGGTATGGACTGGTTAAGTCAGTATCATGCTACTCTTGATTGTCGGCTTGAAAAAGTTATATTCAGACCACCTGGACACTCAGAGTTTGAATTTCTTCGAGGAGCTGTAGAGCAAGGTGTTCAGCCAACTCTTAGGGTATTATCTGTAGAAGGGGAGTCAGGTTACCCAAGAGTTATATCAGAGTTTGTGGATGTATTTCCCGATGATCTTCCAGGTTTACCACCTGATCGGGAAATAGAATTCACAATAGACTTAACTCCAGGAGCAGAGCCTATCACTTCATCGGTATATAGATTAGCACCTAAGGAGTTAGTAGAGTTGAAGAAGCAAGTTGATGAACTTCTGGAGTAGGATTTCATCCGGCCCAGTGTTTCACCTTGGGGAGCACCTATACTTTTTGTACCAAAGAAGGATGGAACAGTTCGCCTGTGTATTGATTATAGGACGTTAAACGCAGTGACCATTAAGAACCGGTATCCCTTGCCACGCATTGATGACTTATTTGATCAATTGAGTGGAGCTAGGATATTTTCGAAGATTGACCTTAGATCCGGTTATCACCAGATTAGGGTGAGAAAGGAAGATATCCCGAAGACAGCCTTCAGGACTAAGTATGGACACTATAAGTTCTTAGTAATGCCGTTTGGTTTAACCAACGCGCCTGCTGTGTTCATGAGCTTGATGAACCGAGTCTTCCATCAATACTTAGATAAGTTTGTGGTTGTATTTGTTGATGACATTCTGGTATATTCCAAAAGCCACGAAGAGCACGAGAAGCATCTCAGAATCGTGCTAGAGACGTTAAGGCAGGAGAAGCTTTATGCTAAGCTCAATAAATATGAGTTTTGCATGGATAAGGTGCCATTCTTAGGACATATTATCTCAGAAGAAGGAATATCAGTTGATCCAGAGAAGGTTGCTGCCATTGAGACTTGGCCTACACCAACATCAGTTGCTGAGGTGAGGAGTTTTCTAGGACTTGCTGGATATTACAGAAGGTTCGTAGAAAATTTCTCAAGGATTGTGGAGCCAATGACGAAGTTGACACGGAAAGATCAGGACTTTGCATGGACAGAAGAATGTCAGATGGCCTTTGAAGAATTGAAGAGGCATCTAACAACAGCACCAGTCTTGACTCTTCCTACAGGGTCAGGCGGTTTTGTTGTTTATAGCGATGGGTCAGGTAGTGGTCTAGGTTGTGTTTTGATGCAACATGGCAGAGTTATTACTTATGCATCGAGACAGTTGAAGGTTCATGAGAAGAACTACCCAACGCATGATCTGGAGCTAGTTGCTGTAATATTTGCACTGAAGATTTGGAGGCATTATCTTTATGGTGAGAAGGTGGAAATCTTCACTGACCATAAAATTCTGAAGTATGTATATACTCAGAAGGAGCTTAACATGAGGAAAAGACGCTGGCTCGAGTTGATGGTGGACTTTGATATAGATCTGCAGTACCACCCAGGGAAGGCGAATGTAGTAGCAGACGCACTCAGCAGTAAGCCTACAGCTTATTTCTTAACGATGCAGCCTGAGCTATTGAAAGATCTACAGGAGCTACAGATAGAGGTTATTCTACCAAGACATAATAGCTTGCTGGCTAATCTGGAAGTGAAGTCATCGCTTGTGGAAAGGATTAAAGAAGCTTTGCCTACTGATGCTAGATTTCGAAGACTCAAAGAGAAGACAGAAGCAGGCATGCAAACGGGACTTCGCATACATGAGGATGGGACATTAAGGTGCGGAGATCGCCTATATGTTCCAAATGGAGAACTGAGACAGGAGCTAATGACTGAAGCACATAGCTCCATATACTCTGTTCATCCAGGAGGAACAAAGATGTATCGAGATCTAAGGCAGTATTATTGGTGGCATGGAATGAAGAGAGAGATTGCAAGATTTGTAGCTAAATGTTTAGTCTGCCAACAAGTGAAAGCCGAGCATCAGAGGACTGCAGGAATGTTGCAGCCGCTTCCCATCCCAGAATGGAAGTGGGAACATATCACCATGGACTTCATCACAGGATTCCCAAAGAGCCCAGCGGAAGAGATGAGGTATGGGTTATCGTGGATCGACTCACTAAATCGGCACATTTCTTGTCGTTTAGAGTTGGACAGTCCACAGAGGTACTAGCCGACATGTATATGCGACAAATTGTAAGATTGCATGGAGTGCCGGTTAGTATTTTATCAGATCGAGATTCGAGATTTACCTCTCATTTCTGACGAAGCATGCAAGAGAGTCTTGGCACCAGACTAAAATTCAGCACTGCCTATCATCCCCAGACAGATGGTCAATCAGAACGTACAATCCAGATCTTGGAGGATATGCTGGGATCCTGTATGTTAGACTTTGGGGGGTCTTGGGAAGATCATTTGCATTTGGTAGAGTTCTCATACAACAACAGTTATCAGGCAAGCATCAAGATGGCACCTTTCGAGGCGTTATACGGTAGAAAGTGCAGATCGCCAATATGCTGGAGTGACGTCGGAGAGCGTCAAATTTTGGGTCCAGAGTTGATAATGCAAACAGTGGAGAAGGTGAAACAAATCCAGAATCATCTTTGTGCAGCTCAGGACAGACAGAAGCATTGGGCTGATACACACCGACGTCCCCTGGAGTTCAAAGAAGGGGAACATGTATTCCTGAGGATTTTACCTACTCGAGGAACCATTCGCTTTGGGAGCAGAGGCAAGTTGAGTCCAAGATACATTGGGCCATTTGATATTCTGGAGCGCATTGGTGAGGTGGCATGTCGTCTTGCATTACCTCCATCTTTAGAGGGAGTGCATGATGTATTCCATGTCTCACAGCTGAGAAGGTACGTGACTGACCCAAGTCACGTAGTAGATTATTCTGAGATCGCAGTCGGCCCAAGCCTGAGATATGAAGAACAACCAGTGGGTATACTCGGCACCAGTGAGAAGACACTGCGAGGACAAACAATTAAACTAGTTCGTGTAGCTTGGAAGCAGCACTCACCTGGTGAATCTACCTGGGAGAGGGAGGATATCATGCGCCAGCGATATCCCCATTTATTCGAGGATGCAGATATATCCTAAGTAAATTTTTGAAATTCCTATAGTGCTATTTTATTAGTAGCTTTAACTTTAAATTGCGAGGACGCAATTTTCTTGAGGGGGGTAGATTGTAATCACCTGAAAATTTTAAGAATTTTTAAATTTAATTTTCTGGAATTAATTAGCATTTTCTGTAATTTTAAACCACACGGGGCGGGGCAGGGCGGAGCGGCGGCCCGGGCGGGTCCGGGGCATGACACAGAGTCTGAAGAGTTTGGCGATGATCAGTAGCACGATTGCGTATATCTTCTTGGTGGAAGCGATCATGCAACAGATTGAAAATAGACTCTAATGTTTGCGATTTTTCATCAACATGAGGGACGGAATCAACATGATGAGTATTGGAGTTTGATGATGAGTTATAAGGTAGAAGCATAGTTGGCTCAAATCTCCGAATTCTATTAAGGTATAAAGGTTCCTCAAGATTTGAACAAGTATCTAAAGGAATGTCGAAATAGCTGAAAACGGTTGACAAGTACATGGTGTATAGTAGTGGACGCCCTTTCTTGCGACATTGAACCATTTGAGATAAGATGGTCTGTGGAATATTAAAATTAATACCGAAATGCAAGTGATATAAGGCTGACATTTCTAGATAAGAGACCTCATCAAAGTAAGTCTTCTTAGGTAGAAAAGTTGAAAAGATAATACGGTGTATTTCAAAGAAGTGACCATTCAAATATCTAGCATAAAATTTATCAGGTGGACATTCAAGAGGGTGACAAAGGATATTCTTGAAAGAATCTAGGGTTAAGTCATGATCGAATTGCACTTGAGTGATGTTGACTAAGGGTTGTCCATTAGCGGGAATGCTAGGATTTCACCAAAGTCGTCTGCATCGAATTCAATTAGAATGCCATGAACTCTAGATAAAATAGTGTCATGTTCAATTGTTAAGTTACAATAGAACATTTGAATAGCATTGGTGTAAATTTTGGTACGGGTTGTAACAAATTCTTTAAGTTAAAGTTTTTGAAGAGTAGGTAGATAGTCTATGTGTTGAGAAGTAAAATCAATAGGATGGCAAAAACAGATGTGTCTCTTGGAGAAGTCATTAAACCAATCATTTGAAATTTTGAGGCTCCGAAAGGTGAAACCATCAAATTCTCTTATGTTTGGCATAATGAGACAGAAAATATAGTCGGAAAAGGAATCTTGTTTCCTTTTAGGGGCCATTGGGAGAGGAAATGCTAAGGTTTATTTATGGAGGAGGAATATTTTTTGTTGGTCTGAATGAATGAGCAACAAAATGATCTATATATAGAGTAGCAGAAACCTAAATTAGGAAAAGAATTAAATGAAATAGTATATTCTGAAATTAAACTAACCGAGTTCGGTCTGAATTCTATTGACATTTATTTCCAGAATCTCAATGTAATTTTAATCGATATTATGCCTTTCTGGACTTGATATAAATACAGAATAATAAGTGCTAAACTTAAATCGTATATTTTTAAGAGTTTAAATCATCTTGGAGTGGCTGTAGAGGCCGGATCCCAGCTAGCGGTGGTCCGAAGACACTTAAATACTGTGTCACTTAAGGTTATTTACACCTTTTTTGATAGAAGGGTCCTTTCGGCTTGTCTCCAAAAAATTTAAAACTTTTGAAAAGTGTGACAAAAAAATTGTAAAGCATCTTATGATTCTTATATTTTATCAGAATCTAAAAGACATATTTTTTTACGGATAAAGTTGAATCGATCTTCAACTAAAGGTTTAGAAAAGATGTCTGCTAGTTGATGTTCTTTGTCCACATACTCTAAACAAATATCTCCGTGTAATAGATGATCCCATAGAAAATGATGACGGATTTCTATGTGATTAGTGCGTTAGTGACATACTAAATTTTTGGTGAGATTAATGGTGCTAGTGTTATCACATAAAATAAAAATATTCTTATAGTGCAGATTGAAGTCTTCTAGGGTTTGCTTCATCCACAAAAATTAAGCACAACAACGTCCTGCTGCGACATATTCTGCCTTAGTTGTTGATAATGTAAAATAATTTTATTTTTTGCTAAACCAGGAGACTAGAGACTTTCCTAGAAAATGACACGTGCCGTTGGTGCTTTTTCGATCGACTTTGCATCCAGCAAAATCAGCATCCGAGTAACCAACAAGGTCAAAGGACGTGGTTTTGGGATACCATAAGCCTACCGACAAAGTCCCTTTAAGGTATCTATAAATACGCTTAACTGCGCACAAATATGATTCCTTAGGATTAGCCTGATATCTAGCACAAATACATACATCAATCATAATGTCTGGGTGACTAGCAGTTAGATATAACAAACTGTCAACCATACCTCGATACTTACGTATGTATATTGGTTTACTATTTTCATCAAGGTCAAGCTTAGTGGATGTTGCCATTGGAGTTCCGATAGGCTTTGTATTGTCCATGTCAAACTTTTTGAGCAAATCTTTCGTGTACTTAGCCTGATGGATAAAGGTTCATTGTGAATCTTGTTTGATTTGCAATCCTAGGTAGAAAGTCAGTTCTCCCATCATGCTTATCTCAAATTCACTCTGCATACACTTATCAAACTTATTATATAGCATCTCATTAGTATATCCAAATATGATATCATCCACATATATTTGTACTAATAACAGAGAATCAGCAGAAGTTTTTATAAAAATGGTAGTATCAATTTTTCCTTTTAAAAAACCATTTCCAAGTAGAAAGAGGCTAAGACGTTCATACCAAGCACGAGGGGCTTGTTTGAGTCTGTATAGAGCCTTTTGTAACTTGAATACGTGGTTAGGGTGTTTAAAATCTTCAAAACCAGGGGGTTGTTTAACAAAAATATCTTCTTTGATAACACCATTTAGAAAAGCACTTTTAACTTCCATTTAAAAAAGTTTGAAGTTATGCAAACTAGAAAAGCGCAAAGCATTCAGATAGATTCAAGTCTAGCAACAGAAGCATAAGTCTCATCGTAGTCGATACCTTCCTCTTGGTTGTATATTTGAGCTACGAGACGTGCTTTGTTACGTGTAACTGGACCATCCTCATTTAATTTATTTCGAAAAACCCATTTAGTACCAATGATCGGATAATCATTAGGTTTAGGAACAAGTTTCCAAACTTGATTGCGTTCAAATTGGTTGAGTTCCTCTTGCATAGCAGAAATCCAAAATTTATCAGCAAAAGCTTCATCAGTATTTGTAGGTTCTATTTGAGAAATAAAAGCAATATTTGCAATGATATCTATTTGAGGAACGTGTACTTACACCTTTAGATACATCACCTATTACCAAGTCTCCAGGGTGATCTGTGGAGAACTTTAGTCTCCTTGGCAGACTTTTCGGATGATTTGTACTGTTTGTATCTTCTGATGTCTTGTTGGTTGCGAGTTGACTACCCTCATCATCGCTTTCGTTTAGTGCTTGAGTGTTGTGTTCATCAAATTTAACATTGATTGATTCTTTAACAGTTAATAAGATTTTGTTGAATACTCTGAATCCTTTACTTTTGGGGCAAAATCTTTTAAGATTATCAGAATGAAGGCAGTTGCTAACTAACAGAATAAAGGCAATTGCTAACTAACAGTGTATATAAAGACAGTAAAGTAAAGCAGTAAAGTAGGAGAGAAAGGAAATATAAAAACCAAGATGTATACTGGTTTTTCTCTGAGAGGACTAGTCCAGTCCCGAGAACTCAAGCTCAGAGTTTTCTCCACTATAATCACCAATAGTGAATCAAAAGCTTTGATCTGAAGGCTTGCCACTTCTTTACACCACGAGGTTTGATCCGAAGTCTCATAACTTCACAGCTTAGAGAGAGAGAGAGAGTAACTGATCGAACAAAGCTCTTTATAACTCAGAAGACTTCTAGACCGAGATCATACTTGGTACTAGGAAGGCTAGGAAGTTGCTCTTTGAGATGAGAAAGTTAAGGCTTTAGGTGTTTGCTCACAATAGGATAGAAGACTTAAGAATGGTTGAGTGAGTAAGAATAAAGAATTCTAATCCTATTTATAGGGTGTAGGCAAACAAAATTTGACCAGAATTCGGTCAGGGTTTAATTTAAATTTTCAACCGTTGGTCCAAGAAATCAAGAGCTATTGAACTGGTTGATTTCATACCAAAAGGGTAACCGAGTTTGATCCGAGTTCGGCACGAGTTCAGCCCGAGTTCAGTCTCTTACTATGGTAGACTTTGTAAATGAATGTGGCCTGATTTGGTGGATATGTTCTTTGGTTCATTTGAGTGGACTGGGTATCTGGGTATAGGTATTTAGGTTTTTCCAGTGCGACTCAGCTTACATCAGTCCTAGACTCAAATAAATGAAAGATTATATTTGAATAGACGAAATACAGACGACATATAATAGCAGTGTTGAGGCTTCAGATCGCGATATGTCAATGCATGGTTTAGTTAACTATCAAAATCAAGTTGACTGAGACCAGATGGGCCAACAATGCAAGTGCATAGAACTCATACTCCATTGAAGAGTATTAGAGATAGTATGATTCTTTGACTTCCACGATATAGCAGCTCCACCCATTGAGAAATTATATCCTCATGTGGATCTCTCGCTCTCTTCTTCTGAGCACCAACTATCATAACTGAAGCCTTTTACCACTGCTGGATCTCCGCTGTAGTAAAGTACAAATTTCTGAGTCTTCTTGAGGTATCTCATCACCCTCTTCAAAGCTTTCCAGTGTTCAACACCTGGGTTACTTGTGAATCTACTCAGCATCCCAACAACAAAAGCAATGTCAGGCCTATTGGCATTTGTAGCATACATCAAGCTCCGGATGATGGTAGAATACTCCAACTATCTAACATTTTTTCCTGGTTTAGGCTTCAGTTTTTTTTTATACCTATATGGAGTATCAATTCCTAGAAGATCCTGATATCCATAGCGTGTGAGCATCTTCTCCACGTGAGCTTGTGATAAAGCAAGCCTAGCTTCCGTCCGGATTATCTTAATCCCAAGGATGACATCTGTATCTCCCATGTCCTTCATAGTAAATTTAGACGAGAGGAACATTTTTGTTCTAGTGACACATTCTTCATCCGTGTCTAGGATTACCATATCGTGCACATAGAGACAAACGATGACACCTCTATCACCAGCGAACTTTGTGTACACACACTTCTCAATTTCGCTGACCTTGTAGCCATTTGATCTGATAACTTTGTCAAACTTCTCGTGCCATAATTTGTGAGCTTGATTCAGACCATACAGAGATTTTACCAGTTTGTATACTTTGTCTTTAAGAACTTTGACGATAAACCCATCTGTCTACTTCATATAAATCTTCTCAGTCAGTTCACCATTCAGAAATATTATCTTGACGTCCATCTAAAGAATCACCATATTGTGAATAACACCTAGAGCAATCAACATCCTGATAGTAGTCATCCGTGCAACGGGAGCATAGGTCTTAATGTAATAAATCTCCTGCATATGAGAAAATCCCTTGGCAACTAGCCTGGCCTTGAACTTGTCAACAGTTCAGTCTGCTTTCATTTTCTTAAAGATCCACTTGCATCTGATGGGTTTAGCTCCTTCAGGTATATCGAGTAACTTTCATGTATTATTAGAAGTTATCGAGTCAAACTCATCATTGACAGCCTCCTTCCAGAAAATAACATCTCTGGTTTTATTGCGTCATCATAGGTAAGCGGACCAGCTTCCACATGATAGGTAACAAAGTCTTCTCCAAAGTCCTTCGGCCTCCTCACTCGTTTTGTCCTTGGCTCAGTGGGTTCTGGTTCAAATAGTCTCATCAATGACAACTTCTGCTTGGACTACTTCTCTTTGAGAGGTACTTGCCTCGTCTGAGCTAGCAGCATTCTCCGGGACATCCGCAAGAATAACATTCTTGTGCCTAGCAAACTTGTCTTCAAAGAATTCTATGTCGCGAGATTCTATGATATGATTAGATTCGATATCAAGGAACCTCTGAGCATCACTCTTATTAGCATAGCCCAGAAATATGGTCTTCATAATTTTCGTTCCCAACTTCTAAATTTTGAGGTCTGGAAGCTTCACATACGCCAGACACCCCATACTCGAATGACATTTAAGTTAGGTCTGACCTTGAACCAGAGTTCATGAGGAGTAATGTCAGATGTCTCAAATGGTACTCTATTCAGAATAAATGTAGCCGTAAGCACTGCTTCTCCCCAGAAGCACTTTGGAAGTCCTGTTGTCAGCAACATGGAGTTTATCATCTCTGTCAGTGTCATGTTCTTCCTTTCTGCTTTACCATTAGATTGGAAAGAATATGAAGTAGTCGTTTCATTGATAATTTTATGTTCTTTGCAGAACGATACAAATTTCAAGGAATGATACTCTCCGCCTCGATCACTTCTGAGTCGTTTGAGTTGTTGACCAGTTTGACGTTCTACTTCAGCCTTGAAGTCCTTGAATTTCTTGAACACTTCGTCTTTCGACTTGAGAAGATATATGAACACGTACTTCAAGAAATCGTCAATAAAAGTGATAAAATACTTCATTCTGGTTTTTGTGGAGAATTGCTTGATGTCACAGATATCTGAGTGTACCAACTCTAGAAGATCTGTGCTACAATTTACCCTTCTGAACGGCTTTCTGATGATCTTCGTCTGCGCACAGACTTCACATTTCTCCACCTCCTTATCCCTACATTTGGAGATAGGATCTAGACTAGACATCTTGTTAATGCGTTTATAATGCACACGTCCTAGTCAGTTATGCCACAACTCAAGAGAATAACCAGAAGTAGAGACTACATTGATGCAAACAGAATGAGTTATAAGCTGCAGTTTAAACATCCCTTCGGTATAGAAAGTTTTTTCTAAGTATGTTCCTTTGTAGGACATCACCATCTGACAGGCATTGATATCCATCACCAGGCCCGCCTTGCACAGCAGACTCCAAGAAACCAGATTCTTGACAATCATAGGTACGTGCTTCACATTCTCCAGTGTAAGTAACTTTCCAGAGGTCAGATTCATCTCTACCGTCCCGATCTCTAGTACTGCAACTTGAGACTTATCCGACATTGAGATTTTCTCAGAGATAGGCTCATACTTGGCGAACAGCTCCGTCTTAGATCACATGTGGCAAGATGCACCTGTGTCCACCCACCAGTCAGTGTCCACGCCATGTGACTCAACCTGCACAATAATAGCAACTAGGTTAAGCTTACCTTGCTCTTTCGGTTTAGGTTCTGACCCGCTGTAAACCCCCTCGACCAAATTTAGGTTTATTTAGTTTAGATTGAGAGACTAGGATTAATTGGTGACAATTAGAGTTGAATGCAGTAAATTAGAAATTAATGTGCAATAATTATATTAATTAATACCCCTTATCGTTGCTTCGATAGTTGGAGCGCTACACTAGCATTCACCTGCAAACAAATTTTATACACACTTCCTAGACATGCCAGACTACCATTCTGACCCTTGTGTAACTCTTAAATACTCTATATTGTGCTTCATTCTAGCTGCACAATATTCGTTATAAACGTCCATGAATAAATCCCAAATAAATCTAATTTTTTTCATAATTGTCCATTCCTATTTGAAATTGGAGACCAACCTCACCCAAAGCTAGACCCAACCTAGCCCATGTACACCCTACACCCCTTCATGTGGATATGTTCCCCACCCCAAGGAGATGGCCGGCCCAATTCCCTAGGTCAACCCCCTCTTTCTTTCTCCTATATAAATGCATTTCTCTCTCTTTAAACCCTAGAAAACCAAAACCCTAACCTAATAAAACCCTAGCCGATCACCCTCTTCTCCTTCCCCGACACCATCACCATCTCCTGATCACCACCAACCAACCGCCCCAGCCTCACCGTCTCCACCACCCCAGCACCATCACCTGCACCACCGCCAACCACCACTCGCACCACCATAATCAATCTCACCATCACCACCCCGCGTCATCCCCGACTCCACCTCTACCCGACCCCGATTACCTCCAACCGCCAGCACCACCGTCCACCACCTTCTCAGCCACCCTGACAGCCGTCCCCAACCGCCAGCACCGCCAAGCTGCCGTTGTAGTTGCTGCCGCTGCTGCAACTGCTGCCGAGGTTGCTGCTGTCGTTGCTTTCCGTGCCACACCGGAGCTCCACCCCACGTCGGAGGAGCAGGCCGTCGACGAAGCACAGACCCCCTTGGACACGACCAGATATTGCATGTTGTTTCTACTAAAACTTTATGTATCGTGGTGTCATCGTGTCGTCAAACGGACACGAGAAACAGTAAAACCCTAGGTAAAAAAATACGTGTGTGTGTTTAATTAGATTAGTAATTACTCAATTAATAAGACTTGTTAATAAGAACTTTGTGATTTACCTAAAAAACCTAGACATCGACCAAGTGCACATTAACATGATAATTAAGGACATGTATTTTATACAAACGTAATTAGTTTCGTAAACAGGACCTTGGTAATTTGCTGCCTCGAGGTACATGATAAATGAGGACAGGATACGGGTATGTCTTAGCTGCGTGCTCACGCAACTCTGTAGTTGACCCTCTGTGACCCCTTACGTCAGTGTCTAAGAGCAGCGTAGTAGTTCTGTGTGTATTACTTTAGTGTTTGTTGATCGAATTGCTATATTATATTATATTATATGTATAGGGTCGCTGGACCAGTCATGAGAGACTTCAGGAGCAGGCTATTGGCATTCGCAGCTTGAGGGCCTAGGCAAGATACCTTGCCATATTTACTGTTTAAATTAAACTATACAAATGTTGTATGATATCTTGTTGCTTTATTTCATATAACTGTGCGCGTCCGAGATTGACTCGGGTGCAGTCGACGAGTATGTCGATGAGTAGTGTAATTGACCTAGTCACTAGCAGACTCACCCCATTGGGAGGATACTCTGATATCTTCCGAGACCTGACACTCTTATACGCATCACGGTGATAAGTTCATGTTGGGATACGGGTTCGCGTATCCGACTAGCTATCGGCGCGTGTGACTTGCATCACGGTTAGTACGTAATCAGGGTTATATAATTAGTAGAGACTTGGCATATAGTTACATGGTATGCACGTCGTGTATTTGACTTGTATATCTACATTGGGATGGGAGGACAACTAGTAGGCATATGGGATACACACATTGGACTCTGTAGTATCCGGAGGAGCCACGGATCCAATGACTTCCTTTATTCAGATACCGCGTTCTTTGGAGCGATACAGACGTATATATTTGCAGATACATTATTCTTTGGAATAATGGACGTTACATGTACAGATACCACGCTCTTCGGAGTGTTGGACGTTATGCCTACACCTACCCATACGTACCAATGTTGTCCTCATATTGCATTCACTTAGATGGTTAGCACACCATTTATTTTATTCAGTATTTATATATGACATGTATTTTTGTATCTTGTTACGTCCCTCTGAGAACCTGGTTCCCTTCCAGATTTGGACGAGGCATATTATCCTACAGTGTACGGACCCGGACAAGAGACGAGGTACGCATCCGAGGAGGAGCTAGAGGTGCTACCGTCAGAGTTCCCATGATCATTTGGTGGGCCTTCCGCCTATGATTGGAGCATCATTATCTAGTCAGCCGATGCCCTAGTCATTACTCTTTTTATCGGCCTTTCAGTACTTTTATTTCGTCATAGTAGTGGGTTTGTTCCTATCAGACATTTTGGATTGTACTATGATATTTCAGACTGACGTTTATTTTGCAGTATTTATTTTAGTACTCTTGGTTATATTGTGAATGAGATTAGATTACCTGTTTTGATGTTAGTTTTGGACTTGTTAGTATTTTAGGACAGCGGAGTACTCTTCGTAGGATCCATTAAATTGAGAAATCCCTCGGAAACGTATTAGCTGGCTATTTCCACGTGGCCTGGTCCCGTGTATCTTGGAACTAGAGCGTGACACCTACAGTCGCTCTTGTAGTGACCCTTCTTGCCACCGTTGTAGCACGTCACATCAGTCTTTGGCTTTGGCTTGAATGGAGCCTACTTCGTCTTTAGCTGGTTGAAGTCCTTCTTCTTCTTGTAGAATTTTTTTTGCTTTCCTTTAGAATCACTTGCATGTACCATGTTAGCCTTGGCCAACTTCTTGGACAAGGAGTGCAACTTTAGTTGCCTTCTGGCTTTATCTTAAATGTGAATCCAGTGAAGAAGATCTTCGAGCTGAATCTCTATTTTCTTGCGGTACATGTCAGTCTTGAACTTGATCCGGCCTGGAGGAAGTTTGGTGACGATAGCCCCCACCATAAATTTATCTTCCTGCTTCATGCCCTCTTCCTCCAGTTTTTGCTGCATCTTCAGAAGTTCCTTAACTTGTGGTAACATCACCTTCCCGTCCTCAAATTGTAGAGTAAAATATTTCTCGACGAGATAGATTTTAGAAAAAATTTCGTCAGTTTTGTAGTGCTTCTCAATAGATTTTCAGATATCTCTTGCCTTCTCCTTCTTGCTGTAGGACTCTGCCATCGCGTCGTCCATAGCTTGAGAATCAACAACCTGCAGAGGTCGTTGTCTTTCTTCCACTTGGATTGTGCATCCTGCGCCATGCCAACGACAATCTCTACTTCATCTTTGGGAATGTTAGGTTCAGGATCAACCAACACATAAGCAACATTGACAAGTTGAAGATTCAAGGAGATCTTTTTCTTTCAAATGTTGTAGTGTTCGCCATCAAATTTCTCAAGCTTGTGAAAGCTAGTATTGAGAAGGTTTGAGCGGTTGTCCATTCTAACTCGGATCTTGCCTTGAGATTGTTAGTCCCGAAGCCAAGTCACAGTAAAGGAGGTCCACAAAGTAGAGACTCACACAAGAGTTCGTCTCTACAAAAGTTGGTGCACTGAGATCCATACAATAGCTTCTCTACAGTGACACACAACTCCACAGAAGCACAAAACCAGGAACATGTTACAAACTGACGACCCGGAGAAAATACAAATACAACAAGAATTAGAAAATCGTTCTTATCTTTACGTTCGAAGACGCTACAACGAGAAGGAACGGGAAAAAGAAAAAAAATACAAAGAAGAAAACTTCTTACTGGGGTGATCAAAACCATCGAATCTCAAGGCAAGATTCGCGCTATACAACGAACTGCCCCCAGGATCCAGCAAGTCCACACGAGAATTTCTGGAACGCTCTTGGTTACGTTCGGATAACTCGAAAATACTTTGTGGAAGGGTGCTCACTGCGGTAGCATATCTCTCTGGTGCTCTCGATTTTTCTCCTCTGTTAAGAAAGAGAAGCTCCTCTATATATAGAGGATAACAACACCTACGCGGTCTAAGAAAGCTCAAGGCCGCATATGCGCTATCCGACACAATATCGCATGCGTAGCCGTAGCCGCATGTGTCATCGGAGTCGCATGCGTCGCCCCTGCCGCCGCCGATTCCCCTGCACATGACAGTGCCGCAAAACGCCGCCAAGCGCCGAAAGCAGCAGTCACTATGCACATACACCCTAGCGCCGCATACGCCGCATAATCCTGATGGCACGAATAACCATGCGCCGCATGCGCCGCTAACAACTGACCATTTTTCCTCCATATGCGACTCGCTCATACAAGCTCACTGGCCGCATAGCTCCAGGCCGCAAAGCGCCCGAGCAAGCAACCGTGCATGCAACTCGCGCATAAAATAAGCCACTTCGGGGCTTAGCGCCAACAAAGCGCCACTTTGCGCCCTTGAGTCCGAGTCCGTGTAGCTAAGCCTCTTCGGGACTTAGCTTCTAAGAAAAACTTTCCACATGTGGTGACAAAATAAAAATTGTCATAATGGGGTTCACACTTAATCCCTCTAGGAAAATCAATCCACATGAGCCACCATCTCATGTGCATATACCAATATTAAGTAAAGTTATATATTGAGATATATACATCGGTGGTTTTCTAATGTGGGACTAAAACTCCCAAAGCAAAGTGGAAAACACCAACAAAGAATATAATATAAATGTTCTCAAATGGGTACTATTTAGTACTCACCCTATATTGAACGAATACAGAAACGTACGGGATATGGGTAGCAACATGATATCATGTTCGTGCGATTTAGCCATTCCTAGATCTCTTTTTGTTTACACTAATGTTTCTTCTCTTGCACTGTTTACTGAATATTTAAGTAAAACATAGGATTTATTGGAAATAAAACGGAAACTATTTCCAAAATGAGTGCGACAAACCCACATCCGTCCTCACTAAACACGGTAGTAGACTTATGCGAAAAAATAAAAATCACAAAATTTAAAACAAAGACATACAATAAGTAAGTAAAAAATCTTAATCGATAAAAAATACTAGGAGAACGAGATTATAACTACATAAGGTTACAAAGCTTTACAATATCGATTATACAACTTCGTAATCCCCACAACCAAAAAAAGTACACAAAGAGAACCCTATAAATCTTCAGAGATTACATTCAAGAAGGCTTAAAAAAAAAAAATCTCTCTTCTTCAACATCTATATTTTCTCTTTTTTTATTTCAGCTCCCTAACATTTTGTTTAGGACAATAATCTATACACAAGTAACCAAGACCCCTTTATATCATGTGTCCATACATAAACTCATTGACTATGTTGGACTTTTCTCAAATCCTATTACTATTTGATTACTAAATATGAGTGGAATCCTAATAGAATTGTCCAACTGTCTACATCTCCACGAATTTAATAGTTGCTCAGACCGAAGAATTGCTTAATCGAATGATTGTTCTTCGAAGGATTGACCGCCTTATATAGGTTTCATATATATTACTAAAAGTAATTAAAGTGAAAATGCATTTTGTGTTAATAATTAACTTAAAATTACCCTATTGTTTCTCTTTGCAGCAACAACAAAACTTTTAATCTAAATTTATGAGATCAGATGTTTGGATCCTCTTCTTTGATGCAAAATTGATGAGATTGAATCGACTTAAGTTGAACATAATCTTTCAACATCAGAATTCACAAGTAAGAGCTCTTTAAAATTTTAGAAGAAATTCCCACAAATTTTTTGAAAATAAAATATGCCAAAGACACCTGTTTCATAAATTAAATAAAAGTTATCAATCCACCTATCTACGTAATTAAAATCAAATCTAACCATCTCATCTAATACAAATCTAAACTAAATTTAAAATAAAATAATATAAAGTAATTCTAAATCAAATTTAAAATAAATAATTTAAACTACGTCTACCAAATTCAAACTAAATAATATAAAATTAAACCTAAACTAAATTTAAGCACAATCGTAACAACCTCTTCCCTACATAACTCTTCCACGGCTCTTATAAGGGCTATGATCTAAGCTAACAATATTCATACCATTTTTTAACACTTCAAATATTTTTTGTTTAATTATATGTCTACTTTCTAGCGGTTTTATTAACTAATATATTGCCGCTCCGTCTTAGAGAACATGTTTTAGTTTGTGTTGCATATGTCCACACCGGCTAAGTCTAACTTTGGACAGTTACATTCATTTCTAATCATCTTATCCCACTATTTCTCTCTCAGCTACCAAAATACATGGTTTGGTATGAACAATTAATATATGCATAAACATAGTAATTGTTTCTTTCAATTTTAAGCTTCATTAAAATTTACAGTCCACGTATTTGCAGCTTTAGATAATTTTCTCTTTTGGATCTAATCTATAAACACAGAGATTTCATGAATGTAGATACGGATACGGATAGAGAACATAATATATATTGATATAGACACGATAAGGACATAGATATCATTTTTTCGTGTCCGTCCAATACATCATCCAATTGTATCTCTGGTCTGATAAATTTTGTACACTAGGGACTCGATGCAAAAATGGATCGATGAGTCACAAAAAGGACGTCGATTGATTGTACCACCATCAACTTGTTGAGTAACGACACCGATGATGACAATGACAACAACACATGAAACATAGAATTAAGTCCATTTGTGCGTCGTCTGTTAATTAATTGCTGCTTGCATTTACTTTGCTTAGTGTTTTATATGGTAACAACCATGGTGTAATCCGAGCTTTCACATAGGTAACAGTCATGATGATCATTCGCACGACTCAGTCCAATCTCCAGAATCAAACAAACAAAAGAAAGGAATATTGTGACAAATACAAATCCATGATCTTTCCTTTCCCTTCCTTTCAAGAGGGACAGAGAATCCAACTATATATATACGTATCACTCATGAACCTACTTTTCCATCCCAACATGTCCTTAGTGGGAGCTTGTGCTCTCCTGTCATATTTCAACTAGAGGATTATTACTCCCACAGGCAATGGAGACAAAATTTTAGTTTATTTCGTACTTAACTTAAAATGTTGTATTTTTTTTACAAAGTAAATGTTATATAGTATCGTCTTGTCCATGGTTGGAGTCACATGTAGTACATTGGGGTCCGCTGTCTCCACAATGGACCTCCCAATGTCTTCGGTGTTGTATGTAAAAAAATTATTTTTAAGATCTGTCTCAGCAGTCAAAAAAAAAAAAAAAAAAAATCGTCTCCATGGAATAAAATATCTGGCTCCATTCATAGTCATGTCCATATTTTATCGTGTTCATATCGCAATATGTCTGACAATGTAGAACTGTGTCCAACACTAAAAAATAAGAAAAAATTTGACTTATCCTCCATTTTTTTTATCCATATTCAAGGTGCACCCCATTATTTTATATTAATGTACAAAACCTCCAACTTTTGACCAAAATCGTCTCTTCCTGACGGTCAACTGCTTTGACTAATTTTTTTATACCTAAAATGCCTCTCCCACTCATCCCCCCTCCCTCCCTTCGCTAGCAGGCTGCCGCAGCAGCCGTCGCTCCCCGCCACCCCTACCCTTCTCCCCCCAATACCCATCCCCTCCCCCTTCCCCCCCTCCCGCCACCACGACGGCAACGGCGAACGGCCGTGCTAGCAGCTCGGCGGCGCGCGAGAGCAGCACGACGGTGGGCACGAGCAGCGGCGAGCGGCCGTGCCAGGGGGAAGGGAAGGGAGCGGTTGCGGGTAGGGGAGAGATGGGGGGTGGCGGGGAAGGGGAGGGGGGAGAAGGGGGCGAGGAGAGGCGACAGCCTGCCGGCGGGGGGTGGGGGTGGAGAGGGGATGAGTGGGGGGGACATTTTGGTCAAAAAAATTGGTCAAAGCAATTGACTATCAGGAATAAACAGTTTTTGTCAAAAGTATGTGGTCTTGTACATTAATGTAAAACGGTGGGGTGTACCTGAATATAGATAAAAAAAAAAGTGGAGGTAAGTCAAAAAATTTCAAAAAATGAAAATCTTACAAAAAAAAAGATTTATCAGATATACTCTATTAGGCATAAATCTCAACACTAAGAGCCTTCGGTATCATCTTTTATCATCAACAGAGAATCAACGATGTGGTAGAACTCGTCGAGAACGTGGGGGTTCGCACGGTAAAAAAGTTCCAAGAAAATAAATTTTCGTAGCTCACGACCTACATCAGCACCCACCATTCTGACATCTTAGGAGGGTCCACTCGTAGTTAATATCTACTGCGCACGATACAGATCCAAAGCATCAGTTCAATCCATCTTTCAATTCTTCAGTTTAGTACTTACGATCATCACAATCTTTCAACTCCTCTGATGACACTGGCTGGAGCCCATTCCACCCTATCTCCCGAAAGATTGGGTGGACTGGAGCCCGTCCAAGCCCACCAATGGCTCCGCCATTGCCGACTGGTATCCTGACGCGGCCGGGCTCTACTGGCAGCCCACTAGACCGGACAACCTCTCCTTTACCGAGTCCTGTCGATCTCCTTAATTTGTCGAACACGCACGGCCGAGCTGCCTACTTCTCCCGTTCTGTGGGAATTTTCCTGCTGCATGATTACATGTTGGAACGATGGAGGGAGAAAAAACTGGAACATGTTGAGTAGACAACCATATCATGCTTAATGTCCTCTCGTACATCTTTATGATGGATCAGAGGGAAATGAGAAGTTTTAATTTGCCGACATGAGCAAAAATGCATGCAGTTGCTTCCTCCTAGCCTCTCCTAGCTATGCTATGCTATGCTAGCTCTCGATCTTTAAGAGTTTGTCGCCATGAGTAACTAGAGTGTGACTATATGTATCTCCTAGCACTTCAGCAATGGTTTGTGTTTGTTTTTTCATGTTTTTTGGTTCGAACTGGATTTTGATGCTTTTGTTGATCATGATATAGGTGACGAAGTGGCATAATTGAATACTTAATGGGTGTGGTTAAATGTAACTATATTTTTATACTTGACCCTTTTGTTAATTTTGTAAGCAAAATTTAATTTACCTTTTTCTCTTCACCTTCTAACTTCTTCAATTTTTAAAATCAATTAAATAGTTTTTATTGTCATATTAAAATTTTGAAAAAAGATAAGGAAAAAAAATGAGAAAGAATGAAAAAACGATCGAAGGTTAGAGTTTAAGTAAAACCTACAAAGACGCAAAGGGAAGATTGAGTAAAGATGAAAAGAAAAATGTGCAAACTTGTAAGTCTACTTTTTTTTTTCTTTTTTTCCGAATCCACTCACAAAGTCATCTTTCGAATCCATACGAAAAATCTTAGTCATGGCCACGGAAAATGAATTCCCAGATCGAATTGAAGGTTAAACTTTTTTTTTTCAATATAGGTTTATTTTATTTTTTTCAAACAAAAATTCTTGTGGAGGTGAACTGGTAGTTTGATTTTTGAAAAAATAAATATAAAGCTGGTCAAAGCTTTACAAATAAGGAGGGGATAAACATAGTGAAAACAAGGGTAACGTTTAATAATACCCTCACTTAATCATGATATTTGAAAACCTCTACACTAATCATACAAATTTAATTAGTTAATGATAACTCAATGAAATCGCAACTGTTTCTAGGGATGTGATCTGCTATCTCTAAATAGGGTATCCCAACCCTATCTTCCCCCCTATAAATATATGGGTGTTCGCCATTAATGTAAGTTTCAGAAACTTTTGCTTAACAACCAATAAAAGGTACAAAAAAATCTTAAACAGAAAATCTAAATACAATATTTATGATATGGAGAATGTGATGATGGAGATCGAGTACTGCAGCGACTCCTTTACACCGTTGACGGTCCGAAGAGGGAATGAGGATGCTCTCTTCTCTTTTCTCACTCTTGAGCTTGTGTCCACGTCTCTAGTTAGCTGGGGCTCTGGTCTCTAAAAAAGAGGGACCGGGGGGCCGTTGGAACGTCCAAGTTCCTCCTATTTATAGCCATTATGCTGATGGGCTATAGGTGCCGCATATGCCTCTGTTTGGTGGCCGCAGTGGGCTCCTTCAACATAATATGGTTGCAACTGTAGTCGCATACTACGGACAGGCTGCCACGCGGCCTAGGTTGGGATCTGTTGTTGATAAGATCTCGGGGTTATTTTCAACTCCATTGTATGCGTGACTCGGTCAGCTGGACACGTAATCCGTACTAATTGTGTGAAGATCTTTTCGGTTGCAACGGATAGATCTTGCAAGATGAAAGTCGCACTTGGCCGCATAACATCTTGGCCGCATATGTGCTCTCCTTTGGCTTTGGTATTATGGACACTTTGGCCGCATGGCGTTGTGGCCGCATGCAAGCTCTCGTCTGGCCTTGGTCGAATGGACACTTTGGCCGCATGATGACGAGGCCGCATAGGACTGTAGCCGCATATGAGGGGACATGTGGCATGGCATATTTGACGAAGTTATTAAATCACTGATGTGACTTTTTGTCTTTTTAAGAGCCATCGCATCTCTCACGATTCTCGAAGCGATCTAGGTGATGACTGGTGTGTCAGAACTTCTGACATGAATTAAATGTCGTATCAGGGAATCTCATGCAGCCCCTTAGTCCGTGGTTGTTCAGGCCACATGGGATCTTCTGACGCGGCCTCCAACTCCTTAATTTTTTGGGCCGCATGGATGCTTTACAGGCTGGACGAGCCCCTCGGTCGCATGTGCTTTTTGTGGCTCCTCTGCGGCATGCTTTCACTTTGAGGGTGCACGGGCTTTATGTGGCCTGCATGGCTTTCATATTTTTTATGCTTCTACAAGACCCCCTTCAAAGTTTCCCAAAATGACAAGTTTGGAATACTTTGAACTAGAAGCATGGTCAAGAACTTTTGGCCGCATATGCGTGACATGCCTCATAGATATATTGCCGCATAGGCGTTTCTTCCAGGCTGTCATATCATTAAATGCGTAGATTTGGCTCACTCTCCGATGAGATTTCTTAGGTTTTTGTGCCATCTTTTGGGTTCAGACTGTAAACACCCTAATTTTTTTAGAATTTGATTTTTTTAATTTTATTATTGGTATTTGTAATTACTGAGTTTAAGGGAGAATTTTTTATAATTTTTAGCAATTTATAATATATAATATTCATGAATTTATAATTATACGTATTTAATTAATTATTAAAATAGTGCAAAAAATTATATTTTTGGGTGTATAACTAATAATAGAGTATTGTGTAATTTTTTTGGAATTTATTGGGGTCCAAAACTATTTTTAATGACCATATATATATTAAACCAACCCAAACCAACCTTAGGCCACTCCATTCCCAGCTGATAGAACAGACAATCAGTCGTTGTTATTAATATTATAAATAAATGCCAAACCAAACCAACCCACTAAAACTACCCGGACCCGGATCCTAAACATACCGGAACCCGATAACCCAAAACTTATACCCACTATTACGGCGCCCTTCCCAAACCCCCGTAGCCGCAGCAAACTCCTCCACTTCCCCTCCCCGAAACCGCCCAACCCCCTCCATTCAACTCCCCGTAACCCCCCATGTACACCCCTATATATATATATATATATATCAGCCTAGCCGACCACCACCACCATCATCTCCTCTACCACTCCGACCAACCACGGCCGCCGACGTCGCCGCCGTGACTGCCGCACGCCGCCGTAAAGAAGCCGCCGCATAGCAGCTCCGACATCCTGAGCAAACAACACAGCGAGGTACCCATATTCTAGCCCCTGTAACTCTCTGCACAGTTAACTAAATATCGATCTGTCGAATTCTATGCGAAGACCACATGACCCTCTTGAACCCTGTATAATTAATTCGGTGTATCGTGTCCTGTGTCGGTCGTAATTCGCGACACAAAATAGGAAAAAAAGATCCAGTTTGTATCGTGACTTACGATAGCACTTTTGGTGGCATGGAATGAAAAGAGAGATAGCTCGCTTTGAAGCTAAATGCCTGGTATGTCAACAAGTAAAGACGGAGCACCAGAGAATAGCAGGATTATTGCAACCACTTCCGATTCCAGAGTGGAAGTGGGAGCACATCACTATGGACTTCGTCACGGGTTTTCCCAAGAGTCCAAGTGGAAGAGATGCAGTATAAGTAATAGTAGATAGACTCACCAAGTCAGCCCATTTCTTACCTTTTAGAGTTGGCCAGTCTACAGAAGCTTTGGCTGACTTATTTATGAGACAGATCGTGAGATTGCACGGCATACCAGTCAGCATTGTATCAGACAGGGATTCGCATTTCATATCGCACTTTTGGAGGAGCATGCAAGAGAGTCTTGGAACTCGTCTGAAGTTCAGTACATCTTATCACCAGCAGACAGATGGGCAGTCAGAGCGTACTATTCAGACACTAGAATATATGTTGAGGGCTTGTATGTTGGACTTCGGAGGATCATGGGAGGACCACTTACATCTTGTGGAGTTTTCTTACAACAATAGCTATCAAGCGAGTATCCAGATGGCTCCGTTTGAAGCATTGTATGGAAGAAAGTGTAGGTCTCCTGTGTATTGGAGTGACATGGGAGAACGTCAGTTACTGGGACCAGAGTTGGTGATCAACACCGTAGAGACAGTTAAGAAGATACAAGGACACTTGCGAGCAGCGCAAGACAGGCAGAAGCAGTGGGCAGACCTTCATCGTCGTCCCTTGGAGTTCAAAGAGGGCAATCATGTCTTCTTGAGGATATCACCTACCAGAGGCACCATTCGATTCGGAGGACGCGGCAAGTTGAGTCCAAGGTATATTGGACCATTTGACGTGCTAGAGAGAGTGGAAGAAGTGGCATATCGACTTGCGCTACCACCTTCACTTGAGGGAGTACATGACGTGTTTCATGTATCGCAGCTCAGGCGATATGTGGCAGACAACAGTCACGTTCTCGACCATTCGGAGATCACCATTGGGCCGAGCTTGTCATACCAAGAGCAACCTGTTGGAATCCTTGATCGTCGAGAGAAAGTGTTGAGGAACCAGTTTATTCCCTTGTTTCGCGTACCATGGAAGCATGGCGCGCCAGGAGAATCAATGTGAGAGAGCGAGGAAGACATGCGCAAGCGTTTTCCGAACCTATTCGTAGACCAAGGTATGAATTTACTTTGTTAATTTATATCTTATACCATCCTTGACTTTCTATCGTGACTTAGTTTTAATTTCGAGGACAAAATTTTTATAAGTTGGGTAGAATGTAAAACCCCTAATTCTAAAATCGTATTTATCTTTTTAATTAATTAATAATTTAATTATAGTAATTATGAGCTAGATTAGAGGAAATAGAATTTATTTAATTTTTATTTTAGGTGTTTGTGCATTTAGGGGATTTATGGAGCCATTGTAAATTTTTCCTAATTTATTCCATGTAGGAGACCCTTTGGACAGTTGCTAGCTTAATGGTATGCACTAATATAAATTCTAGAATTTTTTATGTATATATATATATATATATATATATATATATATATATATATATATATATATATATATATATATATATATATATAGTTTAATAGAAAAGAAAAGAAATAAGAAAAAGGAAAAGGAAAAAAGAAAAAGGAAAAAAAAAAAAAAAAAATAAATAAATAAAACCTAATGGATACCCTAACCCGTTAGCCTAACCCACTACCCGCTATCCCTAATCTACACCGCACCCGCTTGATACAAGCAGCAGCAGCCGCATACGAGAACCCCCCCCCCCCCCCGCGCGCTCATCTTTCTCTCTCCCTTTATATATATTACTCACCTCACAAAACCCTAATCCTAGACCGCCTCTTCCCATCTTCTTCTTCCCGCTGAGCCGTGCCGCCCAGCCTGGACGTCCGCCGCAGACACCCCGCCGAGCCTCAGCCACCCGCGCCGCCGTGACAGCGATCAACTGCGACCCCGCGGACGATAGTTTTGAACAGCAGTGTACATGTGTTCACGTGCTGTTTCCCGTGCCCTCGCTCGACCAAACTCGACCCCGTCTTCACCGGTACGTTCACGACTTAACCCCCTTCCATATCTTTGTGTTAGTTGATCTCGAACAGCGCGTAAACCTAGGCAAAAATAGCGACCAGGTTGGATAAAAACGATAATTTTTTGGTATCGCAGAAAACTGCGGTAACTACCTATGTTCACGGATTCGTATCTCCCAACACAGAGATCCGAATTCGATTTTTCTTTTTGGTATGCGAAGACCACTTAACCAAGTTTATTTTCTGTCAAATACAATAATTTATTAATTATTGTGTGTAGAATTAAATTAGATGGAAAACCCCAAAAACATTTTTTTTCCCAAATTCCAGAAATTGTGATATGGAGCGCGCCCCGCCAAACGGGACCACCCCGTCGTGTACCAAGTGTACCAAATGGTGAGCACAGTATACCCGGATGAGTGGATTTTGCGAAAACTGATTTGGACGTGTGTGGGCGTCGGAATCAGCCCGTATCCGCAGAAAATCTCCCGTGTCGCAACTTTTACAAAAGCCCTGCGCATTTAGTGCACGCTCGTCAAATTGCAACAAAACTTGTACCACTGGACTCGTGATATCGCGCTGGTCCTGTGACCCAATTTTTACGCAATTCTAAGATAGTTGACCAAGTCGCCAATTGGCGGGCCCCACGGTTGACATTTTGGACGAAATTGTGTTCGGCTCATCGGAATCCATATTTGGACATACCGTTGAGTTTATACTGACATTTAGAGTTTGTTTGACCTATAATTTGTCCCATTTAGAGATTATTATTCTTGGCACGCTTTTCGATGCAAAGTGGACCACATGTGGACCCCACTTTGACCCAAAATTATCGTTTTGCTCTTGTGTCCAAATTGGACGAAAGGGTAGTGATTTTTAGCTATCTCGCTGATTCCGGAAACGTTGGTGATGTCTATTTCAGCATCCGGAGATGTTTGTTCGGAGCTATTAGTTTCTGATTTCGTGTCCTTGATATTTGGACGCTTTCACTTTACAGATTTTTTGTCAGGCAAGTATACATTGCTATTGTACTGTATTTACATTCCATATATTGCATGCATGTCTTATTTCTGTTTATTTTAGTTTATTTATTTTAACTGTTATATAAACTGCGCGTCCAAGAAAACTTGGGTGCAACGACGGTGTCGTCGTGTTCTGTTTTTATTTATGTATATGCATTGGACCTAGTTTATGAGATCACCCCATTATCATGAGGCATCTTACATTTCATTGGCCATGACACTATTCTTACACGAGTGTGAGTCACATGTAGGACACGGACTTGCGTACTCGGCTGGCCACTGGTACGTATAGGTCGTGCGACGGATAGAGATAACTGTCGATAGAAACTTTGCATGCTAGTAGACCTGGCAGTTATTTAGATGTTTCATCGTATCATGGATGTGACATGCTTAGAGCATGGGGTGGGAAGAACAATAAGTAAGGCATTTGGGTTCATTTACACTTTCCTTTTTATATAATCCATACGCTCCGTCAGAGATACACAGTCGTGATGACCCCTATACTACTTGGCGGCCTCTGCCATTGAAAAGACGACATGCTTTGTAGGCCCCTGATTCTCCGAGAGAATCATGACAATCCTATTTTATGGCCAGATAGCCCACTTGTTAGAAAGTTGTTCTCAAACTGCATTCACTTAGACGGTTAGGCGACCCCATTGGATGTTTACTTTTCAGTACTTATTGGCATGTTATTATGTATCTTGTTATGTCCCTCTGAGAACCTGATCCCTTTCCAGATATAGACGAGCAGGAGTATCCACAGGAGTATGGACCTGGATCTGACGCTACTTATCAGACTGAGGAGGTCTTACCTTCGGATTATATGTGATTCATTGCAGCTGTTTGGAGATTCTAGTTGCTATTCTTTTAGAGACATGTATTCTTATATTAGAGTTTATTCTCTTCTCTCTTTAGTAGTTTTGGTATAGTCGATTTGCAGTGAATTTGTTTCCATCCGACTATCATACTTTGATACTGTAAACCCCCTCACCCAAAATTAGGGCTAGTTTGAACCCAATTGGAATTAGAACACGGCTTTTATTTAATTATGCAATAATTAAATAACATATAGCGCACCTTACCGTGCTTCGACAATTGGAGTACCTCACTAGCCATTGCCTACCTAGAAACTTCACAATCTCATCCTAGACATGCCCGCCTACTATTCTGTCCCTTGAGCAACTTATAATATTGCTTTCTTGTGCTACATTTTAGTCGCACAATAAACGTCGCAGACGTTATTTATTAATTATAAAAAATTCCCAATTTTGTATCCTTGTGCGTCTCAATCGAAATTGGGGATACGATCTTGACCGTTTTGTGCAAACCGAATTTTATTAATATTCTACATTGTTCCCTCTACGCCCCTGACAATTGTGTCCCGCCTGATCTAACCCCATGTACTCCTAATTAATTTTAGAACATCGTGCGCATTCCGATTTAATTAATTAAATTCAATTTTTGTCTTTGTGCAATTTTCAAATTATTGGGGGGCTATTATGCAAAAATGCATTAAGGTGTCCCCATCATTGGGTAATTCATGAAGAATCCAATTTTTCCCTTCATATAATTTTTCCCATAATTTTTCGGGATGTGCAACGCGCGCACATCACCCTGAATATTAATTCTACCCTTGCAATTAAATAATTGTAATTTCTAGCCCATCACCCTCATGTGAGCCCAAGGCCCAATTCCTAGGGATGTTGACCAAGTCAAACCAAGCTTTAGGTCAAACACCCACCACATGTATATAAACAAATTTTCTTTCCCTTTTCTTTATTTTCTTTATGTTCTTCTCTCTCCAATACCTAAAACTAGCCGACCCCCTTCTTTCTCTTCCCTCTCCCTGTGCACCTCGCTGGCCGGAGCTCCGCCGTGAGCCTCGCCAACCCCTCGCCGGAGAAGCCCCTTCTCCGCTGCACCCAGTCCTCCATCAGCCACGCCCTCTCCTCCTCAACCTCGACTTTCTCCTCCTCTCCCCGGCGGATCCCTGACCCGCAGTCACCGGCTCGAGCACCCCGGAGCCATAGCCGCTGTCCTCCTCCCCCTTCCCCGCAGAGAACCACCCTGGCCATTGTCATCTCCCCCACGTCTTCTCCTCCCCGCCTGGATCGACCTCGCCGATCCGACTACGCCGAGCGGCGCCGGGCAGACCCCCACCGCCTGAGCCATCGAGTAGTCTCGCTGGAGCCCGACCTCCGGAGCTGCGAGCACCTCCGCCATTAACGCAGCGGCCACCTCTCCGTTCTTCCTCGACGGAGCAACCACCTCCGTGCAACCAGTCACCACCCTGCACTCCTCCGCGACCGCCCCGGTCATCCCCGCAGAACCCGATAGCATCTCCCTGAACTCCTTCCTGCGTCTCCAGCCAACCGCCATTACTACCACCACCACCATCGTCGAGTCCAGTTCTTCCCTCCTCCGTAAGCTATGTCGGACTGGCCGCATCTCCTTCTCTTCCTGTTCTTCTTCTTCTTCCCTCCTCCGCGAACCACGACGGACTGACCTGCACTTCCCTCCTCCGCCCTGTCCTCCTCCTTGGCCTGACTGGCCGGATCTCCTCTTCCCTGGCAGAGCTCCTCCCGGTGTACCTGTCAGCCTCCTCCGGCACACACCATTATCACACCATCGACAACTCATCATCATCATGTCGTCATCTCACCATCAGCCCATCATCATCATCGCATCACCATCATCCCCTCATCATCGTCGTTGTCATCATCTCACCATCATTCAATCATCATCATCTCAATTTATCATCATCTCGTCATCGTCATTATCATCACCCTAACTATCATTGTAGCCATCGACGTCGTAGTCATCGCCCTCATAAACATCCTTACCATTATCAACACCATCATCCTCGTCATCATCTCAGCATCACTTCAGTATCGTCGTCATCTCTCTTCGTCGACGTCCAGCCAATCCCGTACGCGTACACCGAGGTTCGAACCTGTCCCACCTTCTTATTTCGTATGTGTGTTTGAGTATATGTTATTAGGACATGCTTATTTCTTATGACTGCTAGCTGATATCGGGCCCTGAGTCGGTGAACCCAGTACTGCGTACACGAACTTGTACTCGTAGCGTATATTAATTAGTTTGATATAATTATATATATTTAGTATGTACATACTATTTAATTTGGAATACGTATAATTAATGGATATATATGGTATATGTGTATATTGTAATTAATTATATATTAATAAATAATTAGGAGTAGGTGTATTCAGACTGTATGACCTAGGACACCGTGGACTGCCCCGTATTTGCCCTTGACCCTGTTGACCCTAAGAACAATGTTGGTGTCTGCCTTGAGTACACCGACGTACTAGCGAGACCGTGTTAGTTGACTGACTTATTGTGTACAGTACTTAAAGACCCGACACCCGCATAATTCAACGCGTAATTGACCGTGTTAGATGACTAGTGCTACCCTTAGGGTATCCCCTGAGTCCAGTATAAATATTGTTGTGTGTGTGCACTAGTGTAATGACTAATATTTTTAATTGCATTATATTATATGTGCATAGGATGTTGGATTTATTCTGCACGACTTTTGGAGCAGGTTATTGGTACATCGCAGCTTTCTTGCCAGGCAAGTATACCTTGCCATTGTACTGTTATTCTTATTCCATATGTTGCACGCATCTTTATTTTCTGTCTTTAGTTCATATATTTTAATTGTTATATAAAATGCGCGCGACGGTGACGTCGCGAATGTTTATTTATGTATTGCATTGACCTTGTTCATGAGACTACCCCATTATCATGTAGCACCATTAGGTTCATTGGCCGTGACACAGTGGTTACACGAGTATGAGTCTCATATAGATCACGGACTGCGTGACAGGTCTGGCCTCCTGTACGTATGGGCCGTGCGATAGGGATAACTGCCAATAGAAACTTTGCATGCTAGTAGACCTGGCGGTTATTAGAGGTTTATCGTGTCATGGACATGACATGCTTAGAGCATTGGGTGGGGAGAACAACAAGTACCGCATTTGAGCTCCTTTACACTTTTTCTCCTGTACGCCCGGATTCTCCGCTGGAGATACGGGTCATGATGACCACTATATATTATGTACTATCAGGCGGGCCACCGGCGTTCAAAAGATGACGTGCCTTTTAGGCCCCTGGATCTCCAAAAGAGAACCATGCCAAATCCCAGTTTTCAGCCAGATAGCTCACTTGTGGGGAAAGTTGTTCTTAACTGCATTCACTTTAGACGGTTAGGCGACCCATTGGGTATTTATTTCAGTACTTTATTGGCATGTGTTTAAGTATACTTGTTATGTCCCTCTGAGGACCTGGTCTGCTGCCAGGTGTGCCTGTTCGTGAGTATTTACAGGAGCGCAGAATTGGAAGGATATAGATGCTTCGTGGATGTCTTCTCTTCGAGCCATGATTGGTAGCTGGTACTTATATTGTTTGAGTGAGTTGTACTTATATTGTATTTACTTTTCCTATTTGAGTTGGTAGTGGATTTGTTTCCATCCAACTATCATCCTTAGATACTTCTTGTTGAGATCTAGTTTCATAGATACTGGTTATTTCTTTCTATATGATTTTGGTGGATGAGATTTAGATTTTACCCTATGACTTGTATTATATTTTTACCACTTGTGGATTTTATATTCATATTACAGCGTACGTATGGATTTGGTTTCCATATATTAGAGTTGCCATATCCATGCGGCTGGCATGCTTACGTGTCCTAGTCCTACGTATTTTGGGACTGGGGCGTGACAGATACTCATCTTTGATATTCAGTTATTTATTTCCATTTATCTATTTATTTGTGTTGTGGATGAGATATAGATTGTGTGTGACTTGTTGTGACAGTATATTACCACTGGTGGATTGGATATTCATGTACAGCGTACGTGTGTATATGGTTTTCATATATTGGAGTTCGTATACATACGGCTGACGTGTTACGTATTCCTAGTCCTACGTATTTTGGACTGGGGCGTGACAGGATCTCCCTCGAGTTTATCTAGCTCAATAAGAAGGAAGGCATCTGCTCAGCAATCTTCTGTTGACATTCAGGTGGGAGTTCATTGTCAGTCTGGATCTTAATGGTCACAATCAGGTCCCCGAGTTTTATGTTCAACGAAAGTAGACCGTGACCGAGGACCAGGTCGCCAGAGGGTGCGGTGGGCAAAGTCACCACAAAAATCACAAAGGAGCTTGATCAGAATCATTGAGAGGAGTATCAATGATCCAAAGCGATATACCCATGCGGATGACGGCCGGTTATTTATGCGGCATGGTCACCCATGCGGCTGAGCCACCCATGCGGCTGGGCTACCTATGCGGCAGTAAGAAGTTGGCGCATAGACTCATCCATGCGTCTAACTGTACATATATGTCTCTGTGTTCAGAAATCCACTCCGTCTTCCCCAAATGACCTACCCTTAATCGATGGCTGAACATCGTCGAGAAACAAAGGAGGGTCAGCCTCGGCAGCGCGACCCTTCCCCTTGGTCTTGCCCTTGCCTTTCGGGGCCTTCTTGGCAGCAGCGATGGAGGAGGAAACTTTGAGAGCCATGGTAGCAAAGAAGAAAAAAGTTTGAGAGACTTGAGGGTTTGTAAAAGAATTCTCTCTCTCCTCGGACCCCCTTATATATGCCAAGATATGCTACTTGGGATAGTGATGGTGGTTGTTCGAATCCTGATCTGCCTCGATCCATGTAATAGCAAGAGATGACAGTGACTCCTCATTTATTGTGCCGCTTTATTCCCTCTGAATTGTCGCCTCGGAGTCTGAACCCAAAAGACGACAAGGAATCCTAAGAAATCTCCTCGAAGATTGAGCCAAATATACTCATTAATGATCTGACAGCCTGGCAGAATTGACTATGTGGCAACACCTGCTGTCATTTTGAAGGGGCATGTCACTCATATGCTGCCAGAAGTGCTCGACCATGCTTCTAGTTCAAAGTATTCCATGTGGCCTGTACAGCCATAAAGTAAGGGAGGCCGCATAAGATCTCCTGACACAACATTCAACGCCCGTCAGAAGTTCCGACACACCACTCGTCACCCTGAGCGCCTCGAGAATCGTGAGAGAGGCGACGGCTCATAAAAAGATAAAAAGTCACATCAGTACATTAATAACTTCGTCAGATGTGCCATGCCACGTGTTACCTCATATGCGGCTACGGTCCTATACGGCCTTGTCATTATGCGGCCAAAGTGTCCATTCGACCAAGGACAGACGAAAGTTCGCATATGGCCATAACGTCATACGGCAAAAGTGTCCATAAGACCAAGACCAAAGGAGAGCACATATGAGGCTACGGCCCTATGGAACCTTATCATTATGCGGCCAAAGTGTCCATTTTGACCAAGGCCAGACGAGAGCTTGCATGTGGCCACAACGTCATGCGGTCAAAGTGTCCATAAGACCAAGGCCAAAGAAGAGCTAGCACATATGCGACCAAGACGTTATGCGATTAATATGTTATGCGGCTTTCAGCTTGCAAGATCTGTCCGTTACAAACGAAAAGATCATCAAACAATCAGTGTTGTCTACGTGTCCAGCTGACCGAGTCACGCACACAATGGAGTTAAAAAATACTCCGAGATCTTGTCAACAACATATCCCAACCGAGGTTACGTGGAAGCATGCCCGCAGTATGCGGCTACAGTTGCAACTGTATTCTGTTGAAGGAGCCTCATGCGTCCACCAAAGAGAGGCATAAGCGGTACCTATAGCCCGTCTGGAGGATGTCTATAAATAACAAGGGTGGCATATCCCACAAAGTTCGGCGAGCTAGGTACGTGCACACAAGCTCAAAAAAGAAAAAATAAAAGAGAGCATCCTCATTCCTGATGTGTCGGTCCGTCAACGGAGTAAATGAGTCGCTTTAGTACTCGATCTCAATCGTCATATTCCCTTGATCAAAAATATTGTACTTAGATTTTTTTGTTCAGGATTTTTTGTACTTTTTTGTTTATTATTAAACCAAGTGCATTCAAAACTTATAATGGCGAACACACACGAGCTTTTGGAGTTATGTACACAAATACTGGTGGGTGGACAAAATAAGATGGATCTCAGGTCCTCGCAACGTCGCCTTGGCTAGCAGAACATGTGGAGACTTGGATCAACGCATTTGAAATATACTGATGAGGGTGAGTACCCAACTTACCAAATCAACTCACGGTATTCATGTGATAGCAAGCAATATTATTATTATGTCATCTTTCTATCTTGTCGTAGTCCAATTGACTCAATCTTCCCATATTTGTCACAATCCCTCAATCAGCAGAGTTATGTGCCAAACATCGATGTTTGCGCATATGCGTGCAGCAGCACAGCAGCATATGCTCATTCGCATATAGGTGCAATAGTGCAGCGACTCATGCGTACATACGCACAGCAGTGCAACAGTGTATGCGCGCATAGCATCGTATAGCCTGCAAAGCCATCAAAGCGCCACTTTGTGCCATTGAGTCCGAGTCTGAGTCCTAAGAATTTTTTCAAGAGAGTGACAAAAAGCATAAATGCTTTCTTGTGGAGTTTAACTTAATTCTACTAGAAAAATATCCCATATGGCACCCATTTGGGCCACCACCCGGCCTATGTGCATACCTCAACACCAAGCATGGTACTATATTGAGATACTCACTTGGAGTGTTTTCTAATATGGGACTATCTTTCTACAACAGTTGGACCTCCCACAAGCATAAGAAAAAACTACAACAGTTGGAATATTTGGCGGAATAAAAAAACTACTCCTAGATTGTTGGCCCAGAGTGCCACGTGAACATGGGTTCAATGACTCGTCAATGATTCCATAAGAGTTGGTATGAGGGTGCTATGGGAGCATGGACTTAGAATTGGGGACACTGTTCCAGGACGGGACCGGCCCAGAGGTAAGTCTTACAAGACTTCGGACTTGGACAACATGTACCCCTAGAGCAATCCTCCAGGATATTTGTTTTTTTTAGGAACGGTCCAATCTAAACCTAACTTAAACCTATATATTTTCAATAGAGATGAAGGACAACCAAAATTACCTTCGATTAAGACAACCCAGCCTTCCAGACCGATCATGTCCGCAGGGCCGGCCCGGAGGTTTGGGTTGCCATAGCCGGTGCTAAATTTGGTTACGAGTTCAACTAACAGAGAGGAGTTGGGGTATACCGCGGAGACTTTACTAGCGGAGAGGTGGAGACTTTGGAGTCTGGGGGTTGTCCTAACCCGGAGGATTGTCCAAACTGAATGACTTGTCCAGCTTATCTCAGGACCAATCCTGCCTGTCCGTGGATCATTATCGCCAGAGGGAACACTAGAGATGATCGGAGATTGTTGCATGTGGTTACAGAAGGTGTTGGAGTTGAGCCATGAACGAGTCACTTGAGATTGTCATAGATGATCGCGAGAGATGATGGAATCATTGAAGCAGGCCAAAGTTGGTTGCGGGGGTTAAAGTGTGAGAAAGAAAAAGAGATGTAAGAAAGAGGTTGAAAAAGAGAAGAATTGAGTATCTCGAGGGTTGCCAAATTATAACCCACTTGTAAATTTTGTAATCTTACTTTAATAGTAATATATTTTTTCGGTGATTTTTTTCCGTTATGTTTTTTTTTTTTGCTCAAGTCTTGTCTCCCTTTGTTTGTATTTTGTTGTTTATTCTTTCTAAAAAAAATGGATACCATTTTATCTTCTTGGTGGTGGTGGAGTCATCGCAAGTGCAATTCTTGAGGAATAAGTTCGACATTTATTCTCAGGAAAGACATCAAGTCTCTCAAAGTCTCTAATCCAACTAGTTTAACAAAGAAAATAACTTATATAAGCTCGATCACTACACACACACACAAAATTGCAAAATAGCAACGCAATATTTCTTCGCTAACTTTACATATTCTGACACTAACTGTATATATTCCGACACTAAACCAAAATACCAATGTAATAGCAACCGATAATTTTCGTCGCTGAGAATAAGATGTTCACTTTCAGTTTTAGTGACGTCGGTGTTTCGACGACATAGCGAAGGAAGTTTAGCGACAGAATGACGACATATAATTTTGTCACTGGGGTAGCTGCGATGAATTTAACAACTAAATCGACGACCAATTCGGATACTCTGAATATCTGATACATAGATTAGCAATGAAAATTTTTCTATTGGGTAGTCGTCGCTAAATCGTCGCTTAGATATATTTTTCAGATTTTTGTCGTTGCTTCGTCGTTCGTTGTCGACCAATAGTAATGTTAATTTTTTTCAATTTAAAAAGAAAAAAAACCTATCGTACACCTCTTGTGATATGACAGATTATAACACAAAATTAGTGCCACTAACAACAATAAACTAACTTACAGTACACACACAACTTTAGCTCCACAAAAACAACCAACAATAGATTAAAAAAAAAACCAATAAAAACAACACACATGAAGAGTTTGTCGGAACATGTGTGCGCGGCGGTTGGGGCTCGCAGTGCCTGGGGCTCGCGGCTCCTGGGGATTGTTGGAAACGAAACGCGAAAACTGTTTCTCAAACCAGAGAATACATGTTGTTAGAGTTAATCATGTTGAAGAGGTTGTTATTTGGGTTTCAATATATCCTAGTCTTTAGGAATGTTGTTATTTGATCTATTCTTTTGATTTATTATCACTTAGTTAAAATATGGTTAGAGGGTGCTACTTTTATGCATTCTGTTAGAGTTATAAATAGCTATTTAAAGGCCAAGTTGAGTTTGAACAAATACATAGATTATTCTGATCAAGAATCAAATACTCTTCTTGTCTTACATTTGGTATCAAACATATGGCAACCAATGACGAGCAAAGTCTCACGACGCCCCATGTGCCCCATGTGCACTCTCTTCCATATAGTAGAGTCTGGACCTCTTATTTTCTCTGGCAATCACCATCGAACCTCTGGAAAGCTTTCATTAATTGTTCCCGAAAAGATTGAAGAAACCCTCGTCATCCAACCTTCCAACCGACACCAGGTTGAAACGGATATCAGGGACATGACGAACATCTTTCACAATAAGAATTGCAGTCGTCTTTGTCCTCAAATGCACATCCCCAATGGAAACTGCCTTCGACACATTTCTATTGTTCATCTTCAACACTCCACAGTCGCCTATTGTGTAAGTAACAAATAGTGTCCTATTGTGAGATACGTGCGCTAAAACATCTGAGTCCACCAACCAAGAGTTGTCATCGCGGACGAGGTTCATAACAACCACATCACCTACAATGATCAGATCGCCTCTATGTGTCGAGGCCATCGTTGTAGTGTTCTCGCTCAGCTTCCCCTTATCGTCATTCTTCTCTCTCTCTTCCAAGCGGAATAATTCTGCCTGATGTGACCCTTCTTGCCATAATGGTAACACTCTGAGTCCTCGTACCGACTCTTGGACCTTCTCCTGCTTTTTTCTCTGCCATCGTCTGGACCCCTGCTTTTACCCCTTCCGTGGTTCTCTAAAACAAGTGCCTCTGAGTGGGATGTGGATGAAGTACCCTGAGAACGTCTCCGTATCTCTTTATTCAGCACCCCGCTCTTGGAAAACTTCAGACTAACCACACCTTCCGAAGCAGAAGTGATTATAGACACTCGTACGATTTCACACGAGTCTGACAATGTACACAACAGTCATAGTGTAAACTCCCTCACCCAAAATAGGTATTTTGTGTATATTTTATATTATTATATTTATTATATATGTTGAATTTATTTAGAGTATTCTCTTAGTTAATTAGAAAATAATTTTTTTTTAGTATATTTACTTATATAAATATTTATTTAGAATTATTTTTAGGCTATTTTAGATTATTGGAATTTTTCCATAATTTTTAGTTAATTAAAAACTAGTAACACTAATTTTCTAGGACTTTGAAAATTTTATTTTATGTTCAAACTTAATTAAAAATATCCCAAACTTTTATTTTAGGTTCTAAATAATAAAATATATTTTCTAGAATTTTTTGGGAATTTTCTGATTATTTTTAGCATTTATTTTGAGTTAATTATGAAAAACTGAATTAAAAACTAATTTCTGAAAAAGAAAACCCAAAAAGTAATTAATTCTGCCCAGTCAGCAAACAGGGGGCCCACCTGTCAGCCTCCCGCAGCGAACAGTGCCGGGCCCGCCTGTCAGTGACCGCGGGGTGAAGCCGAGCCGACCTCGAGCCTAGCCGAGTCAGAGTTCGACTCGGACTCAGCTGAGCCGAGCCGCGTCAGTTTCAGACCGTCCGATTTGGGCGGGGCAGCGTAGATGGCTGCCACATGGCGCTTTCCGAGCTGCGGCTGCACTCTCTCTCCTCTGTATATATATAATAGTTTAAGTTATTTTCTAGGGTTTTTCTTGAGCCGATTTTTGGAGAATTGTCATCTAGGGTTCCTTCATCTTCCAGAAGTTATTGCGCATAGCTTCGGACTCCAAACGAGGCCTAGTTTTTTTAGTTAGAACGATATTGAGGTTAGATTTCTGATTATATAAATTGTTTTACTAAATTATGATTATTAAATTCTGTAAAATTCGTAGAGCAAAGCATATCTGAAAATAGACATGTTTCGATGTTTTCGCAATTTCGGGAGAACCCGGAATCAGAATCACGAACCGTTTAAAGTTTTGGAAAGATAATGTCGAGATCATCGACATAGATTTTTTTCCAGAATTTAATTCTAAGTATTTACATACTGTTAATTCTGTAGAACTTCTAGGTTAGAATTTAACCATCGGTGCACAATACAAAATTTGTATGTACCATATTTCCCAAACAAATTTGAATTCGGATGAGCCGTAAATTCTAGTATGTTTTTTATGCTAAAATCTACAGGAAATCATGCATGAAAGTCGAGTTTGTGTCGGTTGACTTTTCGGTCAACATATCGCCTCGATTTGCGTGCCATGAGTCTCGAGTTGATAAAATTCAGTTTCTTTGGACAAAATTAGATCTTAACAATAAAATCAGATTATAATAAGATTAAAATACTATTTTAGTTTATTTTATTCAAAATTAAAATAGATTAAAATGGAGGAACCTATTCACCCACTTTTGTAACCTAACTTATTTAATTTATGTGACGGGTAGGTCGAACGACACCTTGAGTTGAGACTTCATTCTTTTTCAGATCAGGCAAGATACCTTGCCAAATTGTTTACAGTATTTTGCATGCTTAGTATATTTCTTTATATTTATTGCATTTCTGTTTTTTATTGCATGTGTAGTTTCTTTCAGTCATACTATATATTAGATATGTTGACACACACATGGCACCTAGTATCATGAGAGAATAATCATTAGGCGTATGGGCTTTTAACCACTCTGGTAAACTGTAGTATATAGTTCGCACTACGGGCGTGTGTCGCGCTGGTCGCTACCCCCGCGGTATGTCGATTTCTGGAGTCTCGCTGGTCGCTACCCCCGCAGTATGTCGATTTCTGATGTCCATTGACGTGTGTGTGAGTTGTGAGGTAGATCGAGTAGCCTACCCTTGCCCATACGTTAAAAAGTTGTCCTTATTTGAATTCATATAGATTGTCTTGTACAGCGTACTTATTTATTTTCAAATTATATGCATGTTTACTGTATTCAAGTTGGCTCGCTTTTCTGTATCTTGTTACGTCCCTCTAAGGACCTGGTCCTCTGCCAGGTTTATCTGCTCTTGAGTATTTGCAGGAGTACGGGCCTGGACCTGACGTATTACTTTCTGCCGAGGAGGTAAGGAGGTCTTACCTTCTGAGCATCGTTGATTATCTAGCGATGGATTCTTTTAGCTGATACATTTCTGTCTTCACATTATTTTATATTGGAGATTTTATACTCCTCTCTCATTTTAGTTTTGGATATAGTCCTTGGTAGTGGATTTGTCTCCACCCGACTATTATTTTGGATATTTCAGACTCCTTATTCTAGTTTAGTATTTCTTTTCTATGACTTGTTGTGTGGATGAGATTAGCATATTTGTGGCTTGTGACATTATATATACCATATGTGAGTTTATATTCATATTACAGCGTACGTATGGGTTATGGTTTCCATATATTGGAGTTGCCATATCCATGCGGCTGGCATGCTTACGTGTCCTAGTCCTACGTATTTTTGGGACTGGAGCGTGACATATTTTTGTGGTGGCCCATGCAGGTCGAGAGCATATTGTCTCGGTTACGTTACTGTACCGAACAAGCCTGCACCTAGGACTAGAGTATAGGATCTCATCCACAATTGACTATGATTCATTTTCCTCCTATCTGTTCTATTTGAACAATTGTATCCTGCTTGATTCATGTACTTTCTTAATTGTTCTTTAAGTATAGGCTTCTGCTAGAATATAGGAACCCCTGTTATTATAATGATAATTAGGGTAGCACACCTATTAAGAATACAACAAGAATATAGACACACCACTAAGTTTAGAATATCTAGTGAACCCTAGAATTCTTTATCTTTAGATTGGTATACCATTACCCCTTGATGTATTAAGAAGACTTGAGAGTAGTATAGACACTACTAGAGATAGTTAGAAGTTTTACCATAATGCTTGACCCTAGTATTGAGGAACCAATGGAGAACCAATATTGAACATTAGGACTGAACCTAACCTTCATAATTGGATAGTATTGGAGAACTATAAAACTTATATCATTGTCTTATTATTAGTAGACAGCACCTTAGGAAGCCTAGAGGAATGTAATTAACAATTTTTCCTTGATCATACCTCGAACATAGCAACTAGCATACCACTCCCCCTTAGAAAACCATGATGCTATCTAGAGCCCCTATTTTAATTTCATATGTTGTTCCTCTGCGACCTTAACGTTCACTAGTTGTGCGACGACTAAAAATTACGTTCTTCTTTTCTTCCTCTTTCAACTCGTGCCATCTGATACTTCTGATTATAGACCAAGTGATTTTATTCTATTTTAGGATATATATATATATATATCTTGCTAGGATTTTGGTTGTTACTCTTAAATTTTTGAATTATATGATTGGTAATTAGAACTTGACAGTTTAAGTTATTATTATAGATTATGACCTAATGATTACCCTTAGTTTTAAGTCGCGTAACTTGTACCCCACCTCAATATAAGTTATATCCCCTTTTCCCTTGAGGCTAGTAACTCTTCTATCCTTACTATTGACACTTGTTCTATAAGCACTATGACTAAGGCTTAAGACGACCATGACCTATATAATGCAATAGGAGACCCTAATAAGTACCAAGATCTTTCCTTATATACCCTAATAAAGAGTTTCTGTTTTATTTATATGTGCAAGATTATTTTGTAGGATCCTCTTAAGACTATCACAGTATTAGTTTAATTCTTTTAAGTTGGATAGTATGCCTCACAACCTAGTATTACATAGTCCACTTGACCCATCAAGGTAGTGTAACTGAATGACATTAATTGTATGCTAGCAAAAGACGACAGTGTTTATTCAGACGATAGAATTTAGAGGTCCTTGCCCCTATTTGGTCGACTAGTGACTTAGACAAGGAGGTTGTATGATAACTGTAGGGATTGTAGAGTCTTTTATTATTGTTGCTTAGTTGTTTTTGTTTTGTGAACTTGAATTAATTTGTACCTCCTTTCATCATCATCTAGCGTACTTATATTTGCTGCACTACCTTGACTTATGCTGCTATTATAGCCTAGTTTTGCAAGCTTACTCTTTTATCGAGCTTGATCATGAGATATGTATTATTGGGGACGCCTACTAATACATTGTCTAATCAGAATCAGTGTATTAGGGTCTGATCAACCATAGTGCGCTTGATTCGCCCTTCGCAATGATGCTTTACGTGGATTAAGATATATAGTTGACTAGTAGACACCTGTACTTGCCCTCTAAATATGTCTGAGCGTATCGTATCGGCTACATAACTGTACTAATACGAGAATGTGAATAGGAATTACCAAAATAGGACTTCAATCCACAACTGCTTTGACAATTCCTATTTGAATTCTTTAAACGCCTTGATCCCGATACTTTTATTCTATTACCTCGTCCTTGAACTCTTTATTATTGATCTCCATCTTCCCTTATTTCGGAAAGATGAAACCTCGTGCTTGGTATAAGTTTGATACACAGAGAGTACTAGATATACCCCATAGGTCGATCACATACTTGAGGATTTTTCTTTCGTAATTAAGGACATATCATATATGATATAATCGGCGTTGAAGTTTTGAGGATTGAATGACATGAGTAAATAAATTAAGGAATATTTTCTTAAAGTATATAGCCTTCTGTGATAGATGGGTAAATTCTAAGTTGGGTAGCAGTGCATTGGCAACTCGAGAGAAATTTTTTTTAGATTGTGATCGAGTAAGATTAGATTGGGAGAGGTTCAAGCCATTTTAATTTTGAGAATTTTAGAAGAATGACTAAGATGATGAGGATTAATGAATTTTAAAAATCTTGATATTGAGGACCCAATATTTATACCTTAAGTACATAATTTAAATTTTGAGTATTGAAGGTAAAATCATCAATTTGAATTTGAAGGATAAATATATAATTTCAGACTTGAACATTGGTGGACTGCATTTAAATTATTTTTCAATTTGATGATTTAAATTAAGAATTAAAATTTGATGGTTGGACTACCTATTTAAAATATTGAGGATGTGAATGGAATTTATAAAGTTGAAGAATACAAAAAATTATAAGTGAAAATAGGAATAATATTGGACTCGAATTACTTCTAGAGAAGATTATGATAGTTGGAGATCGTGAGATAAAATTTGATATGGGTTATTTAAATCTTGAAGATATTATATGGATTCAATTTAAATTTGGATATTAATGATTTGGAAAAGTGAGAAGAGATTACAATAGGTTGAATTTTGATTTGAACAATGATTATCTTAATTTTGAAATGATCGCGATAGATTTGAATAGATTTTGTTATTTAAAATTTTGGAAGAGATTGCGATTGACGTACCTTATGTACGAATGTGAAAGATTTAACAAATTATGCCTTATTTTAATTTCGAGGACGAAATTGTTTTAAGTTGGGTAGATTGTAAACTCCCTCACCCAAAATAGGTATTTTGTGTATATTTTATATTATTATATTTATTATAGATGTTGAATTTATTTAGAGTATTCTCTTAGTTAATTAGAAATTTTTTTTTTTTAGTATATTTACTTATATAAATATTTATTTAGAATTATTTTTAGGCTATTTTCGATTATTGGGATTTTTCCATAATTTTTAGTTAATTAAAAACTAGTAACACTAATTTTCTAGGACTTTGAAAATTTATTTTATATTCATACTTAATTAAAAATATCCCAAACTTTTATTTTAGGTTCTAAATAATAAAATATATTTTCTAGAATTTTTTGGAAATTTTCTGATTATTTTTAGCATTTATTTTGAGTTAATTATGAAAAACTGAATTAAAAACTAATTTCTGAAAAAGAAAACCCAAAAAGTAATTAATTATGCCCAGTCAGCAAACAGGGGGCCCACCTGTCAGCCTCCCGCAGTGAACAGTGTCGGGCCCGCCTGTCAGTGACCGCGGGGTGAAGCCGAGCCGACCTCGAGCCGAGCCGAGTCAGAGTTCGACTCGGACTCAGCTGAGCCGAGCCGCGTCAGTTTCAGACCGTCCGATTTGGACGGGGCAGCGTGGATGGCTGTTACGTGGCACTTTCCGAGCCGCGGCTGCACTCTCTCTCCTCTATATATATATAATAGTTTAAGCTATTTTCTAGGGTTTTTCTTGAGCCGATTTTTGGAGAATTGTCATCTAGGGTTCCTTCATCTTCCAGAAGCCATTGCGCATAGCTCCGGACTCCAAACGAGACCTAGTTATTTTTGTTAGAACGATATTGAGGTTAGCTTTCTGATTATATAAATTGTTTTACGAAATTATGAGTATTAAATTCTGGAAAATTCGTAGAGCACAGCATGTCCGAAAATAGACGTGTTTCAATGTTTTCGCAATTTCGGGAGAACCCGGAATCAGAATCACGAACCGTTTAAAGTTTTGAAAATCTAATGTCGAGATCATCGACATATATTTTTTTCAGAATTTAATTCGAAGTATTTACATACTGTTAATTCTGTAGAACTTCTAGGTTAGAATTTAACCATCGGTGCACAATACAAAATTTGTATGTGCCATATTTTCCAAACAAATTTGAATTCGGACGAGCCGTAAATTCCAGTATGTTTTTGATGCTGAAATCTACAGAAAATCATGCATGAAAGTCGAGTTTGTGTCGGTTGACTTTTCGGTCAACAGATTGTCTCGATTTGTGTGCCATGAGTCTCGAGTTGATAAAATTCAGTTTCTTTGGACAAAATTAGATCTTAACAATAAAATCAGATTATAATAAGATTAAAATAATATTTTAGTTTATTTTATTCAGAATTAAAATAGATTAAAATAGAGGAATATATTCATCCACTTTTGTAACCTAACTTATTTAATTTATGTGACGGGTAGGTTGGACGACGCCTTGAGTTGAGACTTCATTCTTTTTCAGATCAGGCAAGATACCTTGCCAAATTGCTTACAGTATTTTGCATGCTTAGTATATTTCTTTATATTTATAGCATTTCTGTTTATTTATTGCATGTGTAGTTTCTTTCAGTCATACTATATATTAGATATGTTGACACACACATGGCACCTAGTATCATGAGAGGACAATCATTAGGCGTATGGGCTTTTAACCACTCTGGTAAACCGTAGTATATAATTCGCACTACGGGCGTGTGTCGCGCTGGTCGCTACCCCCGCGGTATGTCGATTTCTGGAGTCTCGCTGGTCGCTACCCCCCCGGTATGTCAATTTCTGATGTCCATTGACGTGTGTGTGAGTTGTGAGGTAGATCGAGTAGCCTACCCTTGCCCATACGTCGAAAAGTTGTCCTCATTTGTATTCATATAGATTGTCTTGTACAGCATACTTATTTATTTTTAAATTATATGCATGTTTACTGTATTCAAGTTGGCTCATTTTTCTGTATCTTGTTACGTCCCTCTGAGGACCTGGTCCTCTGCCAGGTTTATCTGCTCTTGAGTATTTGCAGGAGTACGGGCCTGGACCTGACGTATTACTTTCTGCCGAGGAGGTAAGGAGGTCTTACCTTCTGAGCATCGTTGATTATCTAGCGATGGATTCTTTTAGCTGATACACTTCTGTCTTCACATTATTTTATATTGGAGATTTTATACTCCTCTCTCATTTTAGTTTTGGATATAGTCCTTGGTAGTGGATTTGTCTCCACCCGACTATTATTTTGGATATTTCAGACTCCTTATTCTAGTTTAGTTTTCTTTTCTATGACTTGTTGTGTGGATGAGATTAGCATATTTGTGACTTGTGACATTATATATACCACATGTGAGTTTATATTCATATTACAGCGTACGTATGGGTTATGGTTTCCATATATTGGAGTTGCCATATCCATGCGGCTGGCATGCTTACGTGTCCTAGTCCTACGTATTTTTGGGACTGGGGCGTGACACATAGTCCCTGAACCTCGTCGTCAAACTTGACTCCCATCGAGGATAGCTGGTCAACCATGCCCTGGAACTCACTCAAGTGATCCGTACTAGACGTCCCATCTTTGTACCGCAGACCTATCATCATTCGGATCAGGAATAATTTATTTACTCCGGTCTTCTTCGCATACAAAGATTTCAGCTTATCTCACATTGTCCTCGCGTGCTCAATACTGGCAATGTGGTTGTACACGTTCTCGTCAACTAACTGCCTGATGCACCCACATACATGTATATGCTCGAACTTTCAGTTCTCTTCGGATTTGTCACTGGGTCTCTCGGAAGCAAATACCGGCAGATGCAGCTTCTTGACAAATAGAAGATCCTTCATCTTTCTCCTCCAATAGTGATAGTTGGTACCGTTCAGGTTTACCATGCGCATCGGCTTCGCGTCCATCTCTCCTCCCTGGTTTGCCTGTCAACTCCTCACACCTTTCTGAAATTTCAGAACCTGGCTCTGATACCACACTGTTGGGAACGAATCGTGAAAACTGTTCCCCAAACCAGAGAGTACCTGCGAGAGAACCGAGCAAAACACACAAACCAAAAAATATCAAACAAAAATCGCAGGCGCAGAAATTTTTACGTGAAAAATTCAAATAAAAAAACTACGGGACGATCGGAGTCCAACCCTGAAGAACCTCCACTAATGGAATAAAGAGATTACACCCTCTACAAGCTACTTACCGATTCAACACGAATCACCTCAATTCTTTGGAACAGAAAATAGATTACAACCACGAAGAAAAAAGATAATGAAAAATATTTCAAATTGACCTCTTTCTCCGAAACGGCCTCCAATCTTTCTTTCTCCTCTCCAAAGTTGCAATGGCACTATTGCCACTATTTTTTCTCTTATTTTTTTCTATGTTGTATATTGCATGAGCCTTTATATAAACCCTAGCATGAATTAGGATTTCCATATTGAAATATATATATGGAAGCCAAAAATATTTATGAAAATCCAATTAAATTCAATCATATATTTAATAGAAATCAAATCATAAATTAGCTTACCATAAATTGGAGATCTAATTTTATGGAAAGTTAATATATGAAAGATTAAATCATAAATACATAATTAAAATTAAAGATAAAAAATAAAATCTAATATAATAATTTTTCACTATAAATATTTTAATATACGATGTTCGATGCACTTTTTAAAAAAAATCGTACGCCAACGGGGAGGGGGAGAAGGGGGCATGGGACTAAGTCATTTAAAATCAAACAAAAAAAGAAACTACGTTCTGAACCAAAAAAGAAACTACGTTCTTTACAGACATATAGCTTAATTTCCTTGGAAACTAGCTAATTGCAACAAAAATATAAGTGAATTCTCAACGCTGCATCCAGTCAAAGCTAATTCCTTCAACTGCCACAGCGCGCGCCACCGGCCGGTGGTCCATTCTAGTTAACATTGTGGGGCGAGCCGATACCGAGCGACCGAGATCGAGCAGCCGCGCGCGCGCGCGCAGAGAGAGAGAGAGAGAGGGGCAATCAGCATTGCCCAAACGAGTCGACACGTATAACCCACTCCGAAAAGAAAGAGCAGCCTCCCTCCCTACGAATTCATCGTCAGCTCGCACCATGCCATCGTGCAGTCCCTCTCAAATTCTCTCCCACTCGCGCATAGATCCCATTTAGGCCCCTCCACACACATCACTCGCACGCTTACAGCTCCCTACAGCAGCATATATGACCTCATTATCCTTCTTTCGGATAAGCTAGCAAGCAAGGGTGTTAATTTCCCCTATAAATATCGGGTTGGCCACAGTATATTATTGTATCAGTAGCTAAGAAAGAGAGCACAAGCACAAACACAAACACAAACTTTCTCTTCAGTGCAGATGGCGGGAAATGGATGCTGCGGTGGTGACCTCTTCCAGAGGTTCAAGCCCTACATTTACATGATATCCCTCCAGTTCGGCTACGCCGGCATGAACATCATCACCAAGGTCTCCCTCAGCCGCGGCATGAGCCACTACGTGCTCGTCGTCTACCGCCACGCCTTTGCCACCCTCTCCATCGCACCCTTCGCCCTCATCCTAGAGCGGTACATATGAGCTTAGCTAGTAGGATCCAAGAATTATAACTATGAAAATGATATTTGGACCGCGGTCTTGACCCGCAAACCACGTGGCCGAATTCTATTTGCTCGGAACTACCACCGATTGACATGCCAATGGAACGGCGACGCGTGACGTGCGGGCCAATCGTGTCCTTATAACTATAGCTATCCAATTATTGTTACACTCACAGACACACTCAAACTTGGGTCTAATTATTTTTGTTCGTTAATTGCAACAGGAAGGTGAGGCCCAAGATGACGTTTCCCATATTCTTGCAAATATTCGTCTTGGCTCTTCTCGGGTGAGTGGGAGATCAGTCGCCATCATGCATGTTTGTGAGCGTGACAGTACGTACTAATTAACATTGTACGTTAAATTTGCACAGGCCTGTTATCGACCAAAACTTCTACTACCTGGGCTTGAAGTACACCTCGCCAACCTTCTCCTGCGCCATGAGCAACGTCCTCCCCGCCATGACCTTTGTCATGGCGGTAATCTGCCGGTACGTAGGTCGTGAACACAGACATATAGCTACAACCCATTGTGATCGCAACGGCGCTAGCTAACAATTTGTATGAAAATATTCGTAGGATGGAGAAGGTGAATATGAAGAAGGTCAGGTGCCAGGCTAAGGTGGTGGGGACTGTGGTGACCGTCGCCGGTGCCATGCTGATGACTCTCTACAAGGGACCCGTCGTCGAGATGTTCTGGACGAAGCACGCAAATCCTCACGCCAGCGGGTCGGCGGCCGCCGGGTCCGCCGACAAGGACTGGCTCATGGGCTCCCTTTTCCTGATCATAGCTACTCTGGCCTGGGCATCCCTATTTGTCCTCCAGGTACAATTCGTAACTATACTTGTGCTTGCTTTTGTAGGTCATCACAAGAACTTTTAGTACAGTAATACTCGACCTATGTTACAACAGTTGAATTTGAATTATAAAGCTGAGATGGCACATAAACATCCTTTAAGTGAATATTTTTAACTTTTAATCTCAGTCTTGTGATCTAAATTCAACGGTTGTAATATAGATTGATTTTATAATAATACGAAACCATCCGGCTGGTTTTATAGCATATCGATAATAGCCAATTTATAATCGCTTTGTCTTAATTATAACAGGCAGTGACACTGAAGAGGTATTCTGCTCAACTCTCCCTCACGACACTGATATGCTTCGTCGGCACTCTGCAAGCAACCGCTGTGACCTTTGTCATGGAGCGCAAGCCCTCCGCTTGGGCCATTGGATTCGACATGAACCTTCTTGCTGCTGCCTATGCTGTAAGTCTAGATCTCGACCCAACCAACCTTTAACATTAATTCCTCCTGATCGCTCTGGATGTGAATGTTAATTTCCTGTCTAAACTTTGGCTGGTTAATCAACGTAGGGAATTGTTACATCAAGCCTTGCTTACTATGTCCAAGGATTGGTGATACAACACAGAGGCCCCGTCTTCGCCTCGGCCTTCAGCCCTCTGATGATGATCATAGTGGCCATCATGGGCTCTTTCATCCTTGCCGAAAAGATCTATCTAGGAGGGTAAGATCAGCCATATACCAAAACCGCATGCTGGTTAGGTTTAGAATCAATCTCATATATCTATGTATCGCTAAAAATGTTACTTCGTTTTTCTTACGAAAATTTCTCGGACTAATTACTTTTGCAGCGTTCTTGGAGGAATCTTGATTGTTGTCGGGCTGTACTCGGTGCTGTGGGGGAAGTACAAGGAGCACAAGGAGAAGAAGGAGAAGGAAGCCATGGCCTTGCCATTTGCTTTGAAGGATACCGAAGGAAAAGGGCAGGTGGCCGTTGCTGAAGTCGAAGGTGGTGATACGTTGGTTGCCCCGATTCCGGAAACGCCAAAGTTGGCAGAGGAACTAGCAGTGAAGGTCTAATTAGTAGCACGAGTGTGGTATGATCGAGACTGGTATAGTAGATCCAATTGTGGAAGTTAAGAGATGAGGTTCTGATCAAGTGAGAGAGAGAGAGAGAGTTGATGATGGTGCTAATGTGAGTGAATACAAGTGCTAAGGTGGGGGAGGGGCCTTCCTTTTTCAGTCTTTCTCGCCTTTGCACCATTTTTCGTTACATCTAATTTTCTTCTTGCTCTTTGCGGTGTAATTGGCTCAGTGAAGTATGAGAATATAAGGAAATAACACTATATGTTTTCTTGCATCCTCTCCTGCTGTTGAATGACATCTGCTGAGAACATGGTTATAGTATGTTGGGGTTTAGTTTGATTAATTGATCACTAAGTCCCATCATTCTGGCTCAAACGTGTATTTTAACATTTAATAATAAACAAATATTTATTTTGTCGCTAATTTATTTGAGATGTTCTGTCACCAATTTCTTTGAGAAATCTTTCCTTTTGGAGCTAGGTCCGGACTCAGACATGGACCAAGTATTGAAGGTGGTGCTTTGATGGCGCACTTCGTATATCTTATCGAACGTTACTGCTTAGTAATTGTCTCATATAATATTCCACTATTCGTGAGATTGCTTTATAAGAGGTAGCTTAATGTTAGTTTTTTCTACGTTTCGATCCACGCAGCGAACAAGTTTTCTCCTAGAAGATCAGTACAAGTCTTCCATTAATGAACTTAGCTAGATAAATTGTTAAGAAAAGAAAAGAAAAGAAAAGAAAGTAGTAGTATAGTAAGAGTGGAACTTGAAAGACTTCACTATATTGAAAACAGCTTACAATATTCGATGAAATGGACCAAATGTGATTCACACTTATTTATAGGCTCTCAAATGTCTTGTAAGAAAGTTTTAGTCATTTACAAGAAACTTCTAGGTTCTAGATATTAATTTACAAGAAAGAATCCAGAACTTCTAGAAAGTAAGGAGACTTCATGAAACTTCAAGAAAACTCCACAAGCTAATTTTACCACATTTTCAAAAATTCTAGAAGCTTTCGATCAAACCCTTGTCAGATGAGAGCAGTCTCGACGTCTTAGTAAACTAAGGAGAAGCCAAAATTTCAGAGAAAAGCAAAAGAGAGTTTTCACTCAATTGAAGCCGAAACATTTTGCACATATACTAAGCGGTAGTCTGAGAGTCCAGTAGCACATCAGTGCTTATCCTCGAAAGGAGTAACAAAAAACGTTTCAGAAATTCTTACGAACTTACTGATTCCTGAAAACGGATTAACGAAGTCGGAATATTTTTATTTTTTTTTTAGAAACGGTAATTATGACCATCCCAATAAGTTGTTCGGGTAATCAGACATTAACAATGTTTCAGCATGGCAGTGCTTGTTAATGTTGATATTGTTTATTTATCTAAGATTAAAGACACAACATGTATGTCGACGGACCCGGACAAATTACAACATTTATTTATCAGGACTGAATACAATGGTATACATATATTCAGTCTTCCTTGTCCCAAGAGCTGACTCCTTATAACTCTTCAAGAAGAATAAACATATATATATATATATATATATATATATGTATGTGTGTGTTTGTGTGCGTGTGTAAAGTCTAGTCTAAAGGTTAAGACCGATGCACTCTTTCTAGGAGGTTACGGATTCGAGTCATGCGGGTGCCATTTAATTTTTTTTTGGAAGAATTAAAGTGGCTGGTGGTGGTTGGGTACAGTGCAGATGCGTGATGCGCCTGTGGCTGCGTGAGGCCTTCGGGCTGGAATGTAGTCTTCGGACTGGAATGTGATTTTCGGACTAGACATTATATATATAGACTTTCGAACTGAATTGATTGTAAACCTTCGGACTGGATTGGTTGATAATCTCGACATGTTCTAAAAAGCTGCCAATTAGTTGGAGTATATTAAAGAGGATGCGTTCATTTACAGACCATATATCCATGAAGTTAGCATGCCTAATTACTTTCGGAAAGCGCCTTCTTTAATTAGTGGTTAGTGAATGTTAAGCGCATGATGTGTTTAATTAATATAAACGCATGGAAATTACTACACGTTGGCAGCACTGCCATCTACACAACCAATTATTCATTTACATCGGCGTATCATTCACTAGAAATGTAGCTGAAACTTTATATTATATCCCTTTCTTGTGGAAAGAACTCGAGACAACCATGCATAATTGTCAAAAGCGCTTTGCTATATATTTCAATTAGAAGGTTTAGTTTATGTGTACTATTAAGTCAGTTATAAATGGAAAATTTGTGAACCCCTTTATTTTTATTCTAGATAGTTATTTCAAGCTGTTTTGACTGAGTTATGGTTTTAGCCATATCTCAAAGTGTATTTTTCACCAACAGCTAAACCTTATAAGTAATGTTATTCGTTATGTCACGTCCGAATTGTCTCGATGTTCCAACTAAGATGATCCACTCAAGCTTCAACTGCCTACTCAAATCTGCTCAGTCAATGCTCTATATGATATACCCAGCCAAAAATCAAACTCCATCCAACACATTCGCTACACGAGCAACTCGTGCAACGATCCATTCTCATCCGATGCTTCTACTCACAACATGCCACATAACCAATCTCGTCCGCCAACCAACTGCTCCACTGATGCAACGAGAATCTCCTGAATGACAAGCCAAACCAAAGCAAAGCAAACAAACTATTATCTATATGAAGTCACTGGCCAAGTCATAAAGGACTGATCAACTGCAGTTCTATCCAATGCAGACTGGGTAGCTAGCCAGTCCGGTCGTATCGAACTGCCGGCACCGCGTCCAAGGCACGTTACCATTGTTTCCTCCATGGCCGAACGGTCCCGGTGCTCCGGAACCTATCCCGTTCGAGGAAACCAAACCCTGTGCGCAACAGGTTGTCCGTGACCGATGCAGACACCAAGTAGGTATGAGTCTAGGATCGTTATCTTCAAAATATTCTTCCAAATCATCCCTCCTTATGTGACAGATTACCTGACATACTAAATAGCATTATGTGGCAGCTGACATGACACATTTTAACCCAAAAAATTAATCATCCAAAAAAATTTAATGTTAATATTAATGTTAATATCAGTATTAATATTAATTTTAATTTTATAATTTGTCATGTCAGCTGCCATATTAACTATCACGTTACCTGCCACGTAAGAGGAGAGATTAATGGTTTGGAGGAATACTTTGGAGGTACAAATAACATTATTTTAGACAGTTAACATGATATAAACATGCAAAAAAGCTCCGCAATGAAAATATACAAAAAAAAAATTCCTTTTTGATCCCCTTCAAAAAGAACCTTGTTGTTTTTGCACGATTTAAGCTAGGCACAGATGCATTGGCCACAAACATCGCACCTGAACATCTAGAAATTGTGCATGGACCACAGGTTACCAATGCCTTTCGCCATCCTCAACATGTCAATTCGGAGCACTGCACCACTCCCAGCTGTGCTGTTAACTTCAATGCTACAGGAGGAACACAGGTGCCTCAATGATTCTTGAACCATCAAGTGATGCATAGTGATCTCTCCACTTGAATGATCCATAGTGATCCAGCCAAATTTACGAGAAGATGGTACTATGTATACATATGTGGCTATGATTCCAATCCTTCGCTGAGTCTCTGAAGAAACACAAATGGTTGCAACTTAAAAAGAAGTCCAACAACTACAACATTAATCCAGTCATCAACGGAATCTGAAACTTATCAACCTTTAGTTACACACCAACTTCATAGAGTTGTAAGAACGCAACGCCCATATTGTGACATCAAAGGATCTATTCAGTGGCGTAACTAAAATTTTTATTTAGGAGGTTCGATGCTTACTATTAAAAAATAATAAAAGATTAAGGAGTGGAAGAAAGATACGAAGGGAGGAAAAAAAAAAAACAGTAAAACTTAGATGAAACTTGAAAAAAAAGACACATATTGTCATCTATATATAGGCTAATTTATCTTTCTATCTTGTTCAATAAATGGTCATTGACAGTGGCGGAGCATAAGCTGGACTGACCCGGACTATAGTCCGGACTGAAAATAAAAATACTAACTTTTACTAGGTAACATGAAATTGCTTTGGTGTAGTGGTTAGAGTTATGTATAGGATTGTGGAGGGCTGGGTTTGAATCCCAGTAGCAGCAGCAGCAGCAGTAGCAGCAACAATATTGAAAATGTTGTGTTTTAACACAATATGCTAAGAAAAATATGTTGTTTTAACACAATATGCTAAGAAATTTATTTATTTTCATGATATTTTTTTGCTTCGGCCTTCTCTTCAAATAATTTCTGGCTCCGCTCTTGACCATTGCTCATGCCATTCACAAGCCTCAGACGCCTCGCGAACCTATAGAACGTATATAGTCGCGGCCAGGGGGTGCAGCCGCACCCAGGGGCGGAGCTACCCCTGGGCAAGGTGGGGCTAGCCCGCCCCACAATTTTGAAAATAAGTTTTGAGTTTTTTTTTTTTTATAATGTTTCTTTAGTTATGTTTTATTTATTTTTTGTTTGAATTTGAAGTATGATAAATAAGTTCTAAAAAAAATTCATATTTTAAGCGGTGCGATGTTAGTGTTCTCGTGTCGTTCAAGCTATACCTAAAGTTCAATCCTCCCTAATTTTAGAGACTAGTTCCGCCACTGACCACTTCCTCTTGGGACCAACTAGCTACGTCCCTGGATCAATTGAAGAAAAAAAATGAGAAAGAAAGATATTCTGAAAATTGGCCCTCAAAAGACCATAAAATTTATCCAAATGGACTCCATATATGTACACATAGGCGAGAAGGTAAACAAGAGTTTAGTCCATGACTTAATAAACTGAGTTTTTTATCGTATCATGTCTTATGAATCAACTTTTTATTTCTGAGATTTACAAAAATTCCTTCCAACAGAATATAGAATACTTATTGAATATCCAAGGATGGGCCAAATGAAAAGCATATACAATTTGTAGTGGGTATAGATAATGCTTCCATTCATATTGTACATAAAAGGTGATATGGAAAGTTGGCCCCTTGCATATGTCACGAGGACAGAAACAACTCAGGAGTCAGGACCCCTCCAAAACGAACATATATAATTGAACTTCCTCTCTTGGGCTTACATCACCTCCCATAAACAAGAAGGGAAGAAAGAAGAGATGATTGGTACTTGTAAAGGAAGAGAAATCATTATGCTTCTTTACATAGAGAGTGAGAGATGATGGTTGCCTACAAGGCGAGCACTGTGTGATTCTTGATTTTATGTATACAATAATGCTAAGTTTACTATCAAATACTTATAACTTTCTTACAACCCTCTCTACTCTCTGCTATGTGGGTCACATCCGGCTCCACCTCTCCCCCCAACGAACGGCTGTCACGTGACGATCCTGTCACGTGGCGGCCACCTGGACAGCCACCGGATCCCACCTCTACCTCTCTTCCAATGGACGGCCACCACGTGACGGTTATAAAAAGGTTATAAGTATTTGATTGTAGGCATATATAAGACCTGAAGATAGAATCCTAGTATATATACTATAACTTTATTTGTGAGGATTTGGTGCAGATAAGATTTTTCTTGATGCAAGTCATATGGGAATTGGTTGTTAATTCCTCCTAAATATACTCAAAATTAAGGTTGGTTGAGGAGCATCTTTCCCTTGATCGAATAGTACACCATTCGATCGGATGAGTCTTTGTCATGTAACAGTAGTACTGGAATCGCAGCATGAGCTAAAATGAGGATGAAGTAGACAGTCATTTAGTATGGATCGACTCCATATGCAACAAGAAAGGATGAAGGTGGTGCTCGACTAATGTGAACTTGGATGTGTAATTGAACATTGTGTCGATGGGTGATGTGTGGTGCAGTACAGTTAGACATGTCAAGTGGGGCGGGTCCAGTGGCAGAACTAGCTTCTAAAATTAGAGAGGACTAAATAATTTGAGCAATATGAGAACACTAGCATTATACTGTCTAAAATATTGATTTTTTGAAAATTTATTTATCACTTATGTTGTGTTTGATTGGACCTTTTTTTGATGAAAAATATTTTCATTTCAAAAATTTCACCAATTGTAGTGTTTGATAGCTTATATTTCTCATTAAATTATTTTTCAAATAATTATCATTTTTTATTTTTTTCTAAAATAGTGGAAAATAAAACTGGTCCAACCTATAGAAAATATTATTTTTCATGAAAAATAACTATTTTTCGTGAAAATTAATAACAATCAAAAGTCCAGATTAAATTTTTCATAAGAAAATTCCAAAATTCCATGAATTTTTTTTCTACTAAAATTAATTTATGTAATTAATTATTATTTTTTTTACATATTTTTCATCTTACAATTAAACACGTCTTTAATTGTTGCATAATCCAAATATAAAACAAAAAAATAAAATATAAGAGAAAACTTGATAAAAAAATCTAAAAATAAAATTCAAAAAGTTAGGCCGGACTGTAGCCCGGCCATGCCCATGAGAGGCTCTGCCTCTGGGCAGGCCGGACCGGACTCATAAGGCCCATGGGAGCCCGGCCATGTCCACGAGAGGCTCAGCCTCTGGGCAGGCCGGACAGGACTCATAAGGCCCATGCGCTATAGCAGGCGGGGCCGGCCCAGCCCTAACCATAGAATACCTCAGCACAGTTTGACATGTAATCCAAGGCATGGTGGCTTTTGGGCCGTACTAGACTGTGCCTGGGTCAGGCTGGGCCTTGGATTAGAGAAATATTAATGAAAACTCACATGTCCCCTATCCAGAGCCACTTAATTTTTTAATGACTGATGAATTTGCGTGAGATTGTTATCGTTCGTCCAGATGGGATATCCAGAACCACTATTAATGTATTTAAAAAAAAAAAATTTAATCAACAAATGAACCATTGACTCATTGGAACGAGAGATGTGTGGGAGCAAATCAGCTGTCCTACATATTCTGTCACATATTCTATTACATGTGGATCCCAACTGGTATTAAAAAAGGAAGAAAAGAGAGATAGAGAGGGAACAGAAATATGGGATAGAATATTGGACAGCAGATTTGTTCTTGGAATATGCTGTGCAAACTGCAGTGTTGTAGTGCATGGGGTTTGAAAAAGCTGAATGGCAGGTCGGAATGGACCACGAGCCAGGTCGAATCTGGGCTTCGGACCGGTTCAGATATGGACTCCGGACCAGACGGGACCGGTCTTCTTGTGGGCCTCTTTTGTGGATCCGACACGGGTTGATATATCGGGTCGAGACAGTCTAGGCCCATGATTAATTGGCCGGGCTGGCACATGGATCAATTTTTTTGGCCAAGCAGGAACGGTTTGACCCAATTGACAGGTCTAAGTGCAGTACTTCCAGATCTCGAGGTACGATATCATTGTTGTAAATGTAGATGAATTATATATTTTACACGATGACAACAATTAAGGATAGGCAGTTCAAGGGTTTATCCAGGGACAAATCGGACAACCGTTCAATACCCAAAATTTTGAGGAACACCAAACAATAATTAGGTCCATTTAACACATATATATATAACCTTTGTTAGCATTAAAATATTATTGTTCACAAAATTTGATAGAATGACTTTCTTATTTTACCTCTTATTTAAAGAGGTAAGAGTTCTAGTTCTATGACATTTTTTTAAAGAAAAATTCAGCTTTTATTTTATTTTTAACGAGGATCGTCATTTTAATTTGTTCTGAACATCTAAAAAAAATTGTACACAAAAAAAATCAAAAGTGATCCTTGGAAAGATCCGTTGAAAACTCGAACATGATCTAGGTTAGTAGGTTTGAGCTTGCAATTTGTATAGACAAACTAATGTTGACGGAAATGACGATTGAAATCCTACAAGGATGCAAGTATCTCTCGTGTGTCAGAATATTCTATTACATTTCTTATTGTTTTTTTTAAATTTTTAAATTTTTTTATTTTTTTAGAAACGAGATGGAGTCGACATTGTGACATTTTTTTTTTCTTCTGTAAATAGATTCCAAATCTTTGCATATCGGTACCAAAATCCAATGTCTTACCACTTGGCTATACTCCATACGATGTCGGTCCTAGAGACAGGGGGAAGGGAGAAGCAATTTTATATCAATTCCTGACAATATAAAATTCCCTAGCATGCTAAAATCTCGATATGAAGCATCCATTTCCAATTTATTTATATCAAAGAAGGACCCAAAATTTTGAAAAATTGTGATTTTCACTTGTTATAGATCCATTCATTTTTCAACTACTCGGTTCATTCATCGAGACAATAATGGGTCGAGTTGGGCTGAGAAAAGAACTCGGTCCTGAATATGAAGTGCCAAAAAGAGTACTCGGTTTAATCCTTCGGCTTGGGCTTCGGGCCCTGCCCAATTAAATTAGCTTTTTCCTTATCAGATTACAATTTGTTTATACTCTTTCGATCAAATCTGTAAAAATATAATATAGAAAAGATGCTCCTAATTTGCAACAAATCAAACATATGCCCTCAGTATGTAGGATATGCCCACAAATGTAGGGTTTGACAACTTTGGTTGGAAGCATATGCCCTCAAAATGTAGGGTATGCCCACAAATGTAGGGATTGGCAACTTTGTTTGGATGTTAACATATGGGAATGTTTTAGGGGTGAGCAACATTCGGTTTTGGACCAAATGTTGGGTTTTGGACCAAATGTTAACCCACGAATTTCGGTTGGGTTTGGAAAAAAAAATTCGATTGGATATCGATTTAAAAAATCTAAAAAAAAATATACTCTGCTTTGGATTTCGGTTTTAGACCAAGACTAAAAATCGAATAAGAATTATGTAATTATTTAAATACCCTGAAATATATGCATAATTTATTATTAAAATATGTATATTCTTGTGTATATTTTTAAAACAATAATTTTATATATGCATGTTTTTTAAAATCCAACTTTGGTAACTAGTTCAATTTTTGATCCAACTTTAAAATACAACAAATGTATGTATAAATATCATATTTTTAAATATAATTTAACCATAATTTTAACTTTGGGTCCGACCCATTAAAAACTATAAATAGTCCAATTGAACAAACCGAATCGATTATATCGGTTCAGTTCGGTTCGATTTCGGTTATGGCTGTCACGTCACAGTCCCAAAATATGTAGGACCAAGATATGTGGTAATGGGCAGCTATGCATTAAGTGCATGACACCTAACTCGATTATGTATACGCTGTCCTAATTGGATAATTCTATCAACAAATTACTATAAATAATAGATCTCAATCCACATGATGAATAAATGTCAAGAAACTAAAAATCGAATAAGAGTTATGTAATTACGTAAAGACCCTCAAATATATGCATAAATTATTATTAAAATATGTATATTTTGAAAACAATAACTTTATATATGCATGTGTTTTAAAATCAAACTTTGGTAATTTAACAAGTAGTTCAACTTTGGATCAAACTTTGAAATAACACAAATGTATGTATAAACATTATATTTAAATATAATTTAACTATAATTTCAACTTTTGGTCTAACCCATTAAAAAAATAGAGATAGTCCAATTGAAAAAATCGAATCGATTATAGCGGTTCAGTTCGATTCGATTTCGGTTATGGTTGTCATGTCCCAGTCCCGAAATATGTAGGACCAAGATATGTGGCAATGGTCAGCTATGCATTAACTGCATGACACCAAACTCGATTACGTATAAGCTGTCCCAATTGGATAATTCTATCAACAAATTACTATAAATAATATATCTCAATCCACATGATGAATAAATATCAAGAAACTAAAAATCGAATAAGAGTTATGTAATTATGTAAAGACCCTCAAATATATGCGTAATTTATTATTAAAATGTGTATATATATTTTTTGTATATTTTAAAAACAATAATTTTATATATGCATGTGTTTTAAAAACCAACTTTGATAATTTAACAACTAGTCCAACTTTGGGTCCAACTTTAAAATACAACAAATGTATATATAAACATTATATTTTTAAATATAATTTAACCATAATTTTAATTTTGGGTCCGACCCATTAAAAAATAGAAATAGTCCAATTGAACAAACCGAATCGATTATATCAGTTCAGTTCAGTTCGATTTTGATTATGGCTGTCACGTCCCAGTCCCAAAATATGTAGGACCAAGATATGTGGCAATAGTCAGTTATGCATTAGACACCCAACTCGATTATGTAAACGTTGCCCCAATTGGATAATTCTATCAACAAATTACTATAGATAATAGATCTCAATCTACGTCATGAATAAATGTCAAGAAACTAAAAATCGAATAAGAATTATGTAATTATCTAAAGACCCTCAAATATTTGCATAATTTAAATGTGTATATTCTTGTGTATATTTTAAAAACAATAATTTTATATATGCATGTGTTTTAAAATCCAACTTTGATAATTTAACAACTAGTCCAACTTTGAAATAAAACAAATGTATGTATAAATATTATATTTTTAAATATAATTTAACCATAATTTCAACTTTTGGTTCGAGTCATTAAAAAATAGAAATAGTCCAATTGAACAAACTGAATCGATTATATCGGTCCTGTTCGATTCAATTTAGGTTATGACTGTCACGTCACAGTCCCAAAATATGTAGAACCAAGATATGTTGCAATGGTCAGCTATGCATTAAGTGCATTACATCCAACTCGATTACGTATACGATGTCCCAATTGGATAATTCTATCAACAAATTACTGTAAATAATATATTTCAATCCACATGATGAATAAATGTCAAGAAATAACTATATGTGATAAAGTCGGATGCAAGTAACACACGAGCTCAAATAGACCCGAGAGGAAGACAAGGTCTACAAATACTAGGCTATGATACTAGAAAATAAACAATACTAAATGAAATACATATCTACGAAAGACGTGATACAAGTATCTATTAATAATACATGCATTCCGAGAAGATAACCATCACCAACCTAGAAGAATTCACGAAAAAACAACGCAGCTAACCAGGAAGGAACTTGTCACATGTCAGTCCCCAACTACGTAGAACCAGGACATGACTATGCCAACTAGTATGCATACGAAAGCTACTCCAATATATGGAACCTACGAATACATATTTACGTTGTATATGAATTCCAGCTCGTAGGATATATCAACATGTCACATAATATAATAACCGATTGCATCTACAGAACATAGAAGACAATAACTAAACAAGAAGCAACAAAGATATATAAAATATAGAAATGATAATCCAATAATATTGATAGTCGGTGGAGACAAATAATAACTGTTATGAGTTCGTAATAGTAAGTAATTAATATTGATAATGATAAAGAGTTTATTTATCTTTATTAAGTAATAGAATAATAGTTAAACAATATCAATATTAATAGGTATAATGATGAAATTTTAATTAATACAAAATTTTGGAAATTCTGAAATTTTATAATTTTAGTTTTGAATTTTTAGAATTTCGAATTCGATTCGATTTGATTCGGTTGAGACCCTTGTTAGCAACCACCCGAATAAAACGCGTATAATATGCGAACTTTTTCGTATCTTTCAGAAACGTATAATACCTATGTACTTTTGAAAGATTCGGATTAATACGCAAATTTTAAGGCTGTGACATTTTAAACACGGACCGTACGAATACGTATAATACTTACTTACTTACTTTTGAAGAATTTTTTTTTATCACATACAACCTATTTAATTAACAAGAAAGAAATTCAACAGTTTTGTTGTTTGCATCAATGATCATTTTGTGAGATGGATGAAAATGTGAATTTATGAATTTATGTTTAATGAGTTGTTTGCTTGTTAATTTATTAGGGAAAAACAAATTACATTTCGAATTTTTAGTGTCGAATTTGTTCATATGAAATGTACTAAACACGAATTAAATCTAATCAGAATGTTTCTCATTTGACAAATATTTGACCAAAATTTTTAACGTATTTTATTTATACTGTGCCGATTTATATTTGTACTTTTGCCATCTCGATTATTTTTCGTTTGCCGAATTACTAACAAGGGTTGAGACCGAATCAATGTAATGCTTTCCTAAGAATGTTTAGATCTTTTATAAAGACAGAAAGAAGTCAAACCGAATCCATTGTGTTGACTAAAACATCTATACCTCAAGATGTGTATTGGGCCGGACTGGCCCGACATGCGGTCCGATTTGACCGATTTTGACTTGGTTCGGGTCGGTCCGGGCCGGTTCGGGTCGGCCCGGTCGGATTGGCACCTGATCCAGCCCGGACCCGTGACCCGGTCCTCGGTGGACCGGGCCGAACAAGTCTGGGTCCGGGCCGGTTCACGGTCAGGCAGGGCCGGCCCGTTTTTATTTTAAATATATATAATTTTAACGTTTATTTATATATAATTTATATGATATAATTTATATGTAAATAAATTCAAGTAAAATTTAAAGGTTTTTTGTTACTAAGTTAATTTTGTATAATTTAAAATTTATAAGTTTTTTTTTTTTTATAATTTATGTAGAAATTTATATAAACATTAAGTAAGAAAATTGTATTTGATTTCTTTATATCAATATTTATATAACTTAAAGTATAAATTAAAATCTAAATATTTATAAGTTAAAATTTATTTTTGAAATTTTTTTTAATAACTTATAAAGAAATTATAACTTTTTTTTGTAAATTTAACTTTATATATATATATATATATATATATATATATATATATATGGATCAGGTCCAAACAAAAACGAGATCGAATCGGACAGGACTTGCGAGTCGGATTCTCTGATCCCAATCCAAACCTATGTGAGAGAGTGGTCTGGAGCTGGCTTGTCCGTTGACCGAATTTGTACTGATCCGGATCAGATTTGACCGGACCGAATTCGAATCCGATTTAGGACGCCCGTATTTTTACTCACGTTGACCTGTACCCAACCATTTGGCCATTTCTCAGCCAAGGGGGTAGGTGGGTTGCTGTTGGGAGTGGAATGGGTCAAAACCAAGGTGGTTCACACACAGTATCACCAATAGTTGGTGTGAGCCCCTCCCTCCATCCACATACGAGTCCCATTACCACATTAACCAATGACTTGCATCTGGAGGAATCATAATCATCCATGCTCACCTACCCCCACCAACTCTAATCCCCTCTCAAGCAGCAACAACAACGACAACAACAACTGATATTACTTCTCTACTCAAAACCGTGGGAACGAACTATAAATGGGCCACAACCCACATGTGAGTTCAATAATTATAAACAGGATTTCTAAAAATTGATGGAACGGTATCTAATGTTTGCCACGTATCTAACCACTACCTTAAGTTTCGAATTAAGAGTAGGGATGAGCATTCCTTTAATTCGATTCAAATCGAATTATTCCCAAATCGAACCAAATAAAATCGATTCATTTTTTGGTTTATTCGATTTTTTTTATTTACATTTTTTTTTGTTAATATATATATAGTAATTAAATTTTCTTATTCGAATTTGGATCGAAACCGAAACCTAATAAAAAAATTTAGTATTTTTAAAATCGAATCGAATTTTTTTAAACCGAACCGAACCGATTCTATTTTCGACCAAAAATCGAATAATGCTCACCCCTAATTAAGAGTTTGTCATCAGCCACGAGTCTATTTTTATTGATATTTTACCGTTCCATTCAAAAATTAGCATCTATCAATCTAAATTTTTTATTTTATTTTAATTTATCTCGTCTCTTAATAATAATAAAATTGAATTTTTTTCATATAAATGAACAAATTTTGAGACAATTACGACTAAAGGGATATTTTTACAAAAATTGCAAACAAAGGGATGACTCGCCAACTAAGTTGGCGAGGGAGAACAAAATAGGGAGCCCGCCAACTTAGTTGGCAAGCGGTGGCGTTAAATGGGGAGAGGCCGCCAACTCAGTTGGCGGGTGGAGTGTTTGGTGTGGGCCGCCAACCGAGTTGGCGTGTGGGGGTGGGGGGGGGGTGAGGAGATTATAGTCGTTGGCTTCTCGGGATGGGGGGGGGGGGGGGGGGGATTATAGCCATTGGCTTTTGTGGGGGGTGTGGGGGGTAGGGGGGGAGGAATTATAGTCGTTACATAATGGCTAATGCAAGATTCTATATATTTTCTGCCTCAACCAAATCCTTCAACACTCTCGCTCTCTTCTCTCTAGCAGAGCCTCCAGCACTCTCTCTGTCTCTTTGTCTCTACCAAAGCTTCTAGCAATAAAAAAAAATTCTGCATGCAGCCAAAGTTCATGTCAGTTTCTTGTAGCAAAAGTTCTCAACCGTCATGGATCGTAGCGTAAGAATTGTATGCTCGCACGGCGGTAAAGCAAATGGGTTAAATTACGAAGGAGGAGAAAGCCAAACAATTTTAACTTATCCGAATATTAGTTTTGAAAATATACGTAATCATATTATTGAACGTTGTTCTATTCATTACGATTTTATTTTGAAGTCTATTTTTGGTTCTAAATTTTTTTTTTATAGATAGTGAAGATGCATGAAATTATATTCTTAAGATTAATTCACAATCACGGTATATAAAAATATATGTTATTAAAGTAGCAGCAACATTAGATAATAGAAATAGTGAATATTTTTCTAAATACCAGCATGTTAGTTTGGGTGCTAGTCCTTCTCAACAAATTATTTTATTTTTTCAAGAAGGTCATTCATCAGATGAATCTAACCATGATAATGATAGTGACAACGACGATGAAAATAATGATGATTTAGTTGAAAATGTAGATTATACGGTAGATGATGATATTGTAAAAGCTATCACTGATGTAGTATTTAAGAGATAATCAATTCCTAGCCGTTCTCACTTTAGAAACTTTATAAGTAATTTAGCAATTAAATATAATTTTAGTTGTTCAGCTAGTGTTATGAATAATGCTCGTGGAATTATATATAGTTGTGATCAACCGAATTGTAATTGGAGAGTATATGTCAAATACATTGGAAATGGCGATATAGTTAAAGTTAGTACATTAGAAAATCGTCATTCTTGTTTAGGGAGACTTAGTACATGACGTCAACGACTAGCTACCGTTGCATGGATTAAGACCATGATAATTGACATTATTAGAGATGACCAGCCATATAGTCCATCACAAATTGTTAAAGATATATATATGAAGTACCGTATACAAGTTAATTATTCCAAAGCCTGGAGAGCCCGAGAGACGACATTAACTGTAATAATTTAAAAATATTTATCAAATATTTTTGAATAATTACCTCATGATACTGCAGTGTATCAAATTAGCTATGATAAAGTGATACACTCATGTATTGGTAGTGTTGGTAATCCACTACATCTGTGGGCCATCGCATAGCAACCGAAAAGACTCCAACATCACTGAGAAAGCTAGTAACAGTCTACCAATATAGAAGTGCTCGTAGGACCAGAACTATAAAACAAAAATATGACATTAGTACAAACAAAATTTGTATTCTAATCTAACTAATTTAGGTCTTTCATTTATACCCGAATAAGTGAAATACATCCACAAATACTCTTGCGACTGGATCTCACAAATTCTGTCAAATTTGTGTATAAAAACGCTATAGTAGCAGCTGCCTATGCATGCTGAGTATGTTTTTTCAAATCATCCAAGAGTGGTAGAAGCTGCACATTTATCATATTTTTTGATGCGTCAAAAAATAGAATTGCACCACATAAACAGAGCAAATACGCTCGAGTGCAACGAATGACCTGAAAATATTAAGTGTTATATAAACACTAAATTAAGTCATAAACAAACATTACTAATTAAAATATATACCCGTATTTCATCTACATCAACCACCCCGTCAATAGTGTGATGTAGGTCTGTAATCACCTGAAAATTTTAAGAATTTTTAAATTTAATTTTCTGAAATTAATTAGCAATTTTCTGTATTTTAAAACCAATAAACTAGGGTATTCTAATTTAAATTAAATTTTTAAAAGATATTAAATAATATTAAAATATGATGAAAATTATATTTTCTAGTGTAAAATTAAAAACCGGGCATGGGGTATTTTTTCGAGAATTTATTGGATCCCGGATGAATTTTTTAAACCATTAAAAACTATTGTTAAAATTTACTAATTAATTAAACCAAATTAATTGAACCGAACCCCAAAACTAGGACCGGACCGACCGGTCTGACTGAACCGGGCCAACCCACTTAGCGGGTCGGATCCGGGTCAGACCCGACCCGCCATGACCCGATCCGACCCGTTCCAAACCCTAACCCCCGAATCGACCGACTTTGTCGATTCCACTTCCGGCGGCCGTTTCCGCCTCCGTGGCCGCCGGCAGACCCCTCGGTTCGAATCCCCCGTAACCGGCGACCCGTCCCCTTCCGTTTTCGGCCAACGTCCGGCCCTCCCTCTGCCGTGGCGAGCCTATATAAACCTAACCATGGCCGCCGAAAATCTCCTTCAGACCACCCTCTCCGGTGACCTCCAAACCGCCTCCGACCACCCCCTGACACCGCCCAGACCACCCGGATCTGTCCGCCCCATCTCCAGCACCTGATTCCGATCGCCCTCGACCGCCAGCTCCTTCAGAACCCCGATCCGGAACTTCCAGTGAGCCCGACACCGGTGTTTCCACCGACTCCGGCGACGTCCGGCCACCCACAGCGCCGGAACCGACCGCCCAGACTGTCGACGACCACCCCACGGCTGCCAGTGAGCTACCAGCGACTCGGACACATCGCAGAACCCTGACCTAGCCAGGATACAGCTTGGACGCGGATCCAGGACACAGCCCTAGTTCAGACGCGTGTCGGACACGATTTGAACTTGGTTTTCAGGTCCAGTTCAGGTACCCATAACTTTTGACTCGTAACTCCGATTTTAATTCCGTAAATTGTATCGTGTAGCCTGTATGACCCTCTCGGTGTCCGAACAAACCGCTCGGGGCATTGCGACCTGTGGTGATCGCGAACCGCGATCCAAAAACAGAAAAAACTTAGCCCTATTTTACCCCGGAATCGAGTACGCCCCGCCAAACGGGACGACTTGGTCACGTGCGGTCTTCACCGATACGTGCGGGTCGTTGATACGGATGTGCGGGCTTTCGCAGAAGCTGATTCGGATGTGCGTGCATACCGAAATCAGTGCGTATCCGCGGACAACGCCCCGTATCCGACTTTTCTGTATTTAGCTGTAACTTAGTGTATACACTTCAGATCGAGACAAAACTTGCGCCATCGGACTCGTAGCAATACGCTGGTCCTGTGGGTCAAGTTTGGTTCGATTCTGAGAACGTTGGAAAATCGCGTGTCGTGGGCCCCCGGGCTCCATCCGACGGACGATTTTGAGAACGGCTCATCGGAATCTAATTCCGGAAGTTCCGTTGGGTTCGTATCAACGTTCCTGACTTGTTGACACTAAGTTAGACTGATTTGGAGACCTTTGACCCTGACTCGATTTTCGGTGCGAAACGGCCCACATATGGACCCGCTTTGGCCCAGAAATGTCGTTTTTGCCCTTGTGTTCAAACTGGACTTAAGGACAGTCGTTTCTAGCTATTTCTTATGTTCTGAGACTGTTGGTAATGTTCATTTCAGCTTTTGGAGGAGTTATTGCTGAACCCACTGTTACAGGGACCGCTGCTGGTATTCCAATCACAGGCAAGTGTACCTTGCCATAAATTGCAGATTAATAGTTTATTTTGTTCTCTTGCTCTATTTTCTGTGACTAGTGTACATGATATAACCTAGGACCGTATGACTTACTTAGTGTCCGATTACAGTCGGGTGCCAATTCCGTACGCGGAGTTGTGTATGTCATTTAGTGATGGACATTCGAGACCCTTTGTATTCTTGTGCTTGTATATCAAGTACACCATAACCTAGGACACTCGATACCATACATTGACAGAATCTTCCTGAGATATTCAAGGTGATTCTGTATAGGATACAGGATGGACATAGTATTATATTCTTAGATTATGACTGTTGTATTAGCTCTGATCTCACGTGACATGGACATGAGACGTGTGGTTACATTGGGTGGGGAGAGACACACAGGCTACAGGCTCTTCTATATATATACTACTATTGTGAGGTTGTAGACTCTCGAGCAGAGCTAGACCACTACTAGATATTGCTGCTACCGGCTCCCCGACACAGAGCTTATAGCGGTCTCAGCCTGAGTACTAGTGTTGCTCTCGGTTGCATTTTCACATAGATGGTTATGTAGATACCCTGCTTATTTCATTTACTATTTCACTGCATATATTTTGGCTTGTATTATTTGTACCTTGCTATGTCCCCTGAGGACCTGGATCCGGATGATGTCCCCAGGTTTAGCAGAAGAACATTATCCCGAGGTTTACGGGACAGGAGCTGAAGCTGTACCAGAAGCGGTTACTGAAGGAGAACCTAACATAGAAGCAGAGGTGATGGCTGAAGACTTTTCATGAGCTTATGATGTTGTACTCTTCAGATACTTTATTTTGACTCTTTTGTTCTGGTCTGATGAAACAGTATTTTAGACTCTTATCGGGTTGTTCCCCGACATACTTTGCTGAGACTGGACTTTGATGTACTTCCTTTATTTGCTGTTGATCTTATTATCTTGTGTGTGGATGAGATTAGTCTTTACTTGATATTGTAGACCTTATATTACAGCTTAAGTGTGTCCCGATGGATCCATTAAATTGGGTCAGTCCATCGGTGCATACTGCTGGCCATTGACACGTGTCTGGTCCCTTGATATTTTGGGACTGGGGCGTGACAAGGTCCATGAAGTTGCCACGAAGCCATGTAAACTTCACAAAATGGACGTCTTTTATACCAGATGGAGGGGTAACACCGAGATACCTCCTGATCAGATCATATCCCTTTAAGTACGGATCAAAATATATTGCGTCACCTTTAATAGGTAACGCTAGTATATTTGCCACATCAAATATGGTGATTGTCATCTCGCCGAACGGGAGTTGGAAAGTGTTGCGTTCAGGCCACCAACGCTCCGCAAGACTTACAACTAGATGAAGATCGTGGATTAGATATCTAACCTGATCTATATAGTAGATTCCACCAAAGCCTTTTGGGCAGAATTTAGCTCCCACGCACGATAGTTTCTTTCGGTCCGCCAATGTACATGGATCCGGGTTCGTAAACCAAAATCATGATCGTATAACTATAAAAAATATATGCATTATGTTTTATGTGAAAATGACTTAACTTACAAAATTATAATTTAAAAAATTACCTCTCTAGTAAGTATCTGACTAGATATGTGGTCTTCACGTTGCTTAATAATAAGGTCGGTAGTCGGTCCACCAGGAATATGACCGTCATTTTGGTTAGACATCTAAAAAAAAAACTAACTATGATCATTTACGACTAAAATATAATAAGTCTGTCAACGATTTAAAAAACTAACTATTTTTATTTAAGACTAAAATATAATAATTTTACTTACATTAGATTTTTGGGTTCTTTTTCTCCAGGTTGATCTTGCTGCTTGAAGGAAAGTGAATATAAATGTTGTATATAGAGAGGAGAGGAGTGTGTTGTGAGAAAATGAGAGTATTGTGGGGGGCTGATTTATAGAGGGAGGGGGGAGGGGGGTTTGGGGGGGTGGGGGGCGTCTTCGTGGGAGGGGGGTCTTCAAGGGGAAGGGATCTTCGAGGTGGAAGGGACGGTCTTCGAGGGGGCAGAGGAAGGGGGTTCTCGGGTCAGCAGTATTGATTCCTCCCTCCCCGCCAAATTAATTGGCGAGAGCTGTGCTCCAGCCCATAGTCCGCCAACTGAGTTGGCAAGCGCTGTCCCCAATGTCCCTAACCAGCCAACTGAGTTGGCGAGCCCACCTCTTTCGTTTGACTCCGCCAACTAAGTTGGCAATATCTCTCCCGTTTGTAATTTTGCCAAACATTTTTTTTCATCCACAATTTGTTAAAATTTTGTCATCGGTACTAAAATTAGATTTAGAATAACATATGATAATTTTTGAATAGAATAGCAATCAAGTTTTGATAGGTGAATAAAAATCGACTAGCCACGTAAGGGACTGGAGACTGAGCAAATCATATGTTCAATTGTATATTTTATAAGGGGACAACGAGAACCTTCCTATATATTCTCACCAAGTTTTTTTTTCCAAATAAAATTCTTGACATGTTAGCTTTACAAATTTAATCAATAATGTATTTTTTTTTTCTTCAAATGCACCGTACACAGAGAGTTCGACTACATAAACTCATAATAAAAACTTACAATATAGATATAACACATAATTTTTTTTTATTTAAGTCCTTTAAAAAATTATTCAAAGATTTTTCATTGACAAATTTTAAAAATTAGTAACTCAGGATATATATATATATATATATATATATATATATATATATATATATATATATATATATATATATATATATATATATATATATATATATATATATATTTTATATAACAACTCACGAGTTATTCTAAATTTTTTGATGCACATAAATACCCAAGTTACTTTAGTCAACATTCAACAACCAAAACAAAATGGACAGTACAGTCTTCCACCACACAAACGGAACATTGCCACTTGCAAAAGGTGTTATGGCCCCACCAACACCACAAAGAATTATTAGACCTAATTTAGGAATTTTGTATTTTTAGCTATCAGTTATAAATCGACCATCATGGTTTGTCATTTGTGAATTTCAACATTAGATAGTACGGAAAGATTATAATTTGAATTCTTGGTGACAATACTTACATATAAAATAAAATAAAATAAAAATACATGTTCTTTTTATTTTTCGGTTTCAAAATCTCAAAAAAAAAAAAAAAAAAAAAATTTTAAGAAGGATTTTTTAATATTATTTCATACTAGATGAGGATATTGATATTACTCCCTGTTAGATTAAAAGTTAAGAACATCCTTCTATAAGTATCGTTAAAAACTTATTAACGACACTTTCAAAACTCATTAACGACACTTATATGGGAGTGTTCTTAACTTTTAATCTAACATAGATGTAATATCAATATCCCCCATATAACATGAGGGTAATATCGAAAATTCTTTTTAAAAATTCATGTCTAGAATATTTTAAAAATAATTTTTCAAAGTACAAAGTTGTTGAATCTTGTCCAAAATAAATATCATAAAATATGAGAAAAATCGAATCGAATCGAACCAAATAAAAGATACGGCTCGGTTTGAAAAAAAAAAATTTAGTTCGATTTCGGTTTTGGAAATACTAAAGTTTCTTATTCGATTTTGGTTTTTGATTTCAGTTTCGATCCAAAATCGAAAATCAAATAAAACTTGTACAATTATGTAAATACCCTCAATTCTATACATATTTGTGATTAAAATGTGTATATTTTGAAAAAAATAACTTTATGTATGTGTTTTGAAGTCCAATTTTAATATTTTAACAACTAGTCCAATTTTGAATACAATTTTAAAATACAACAAATGTGTATATACAAATTATAAATTTTAATATAATTTAACTACGATTTCAATTTTGGATTCGACCTACTAAACAATAGAAATAATCCAACCGAACAAACCGAATCGATTATTCAATTTGAATTTTGATCAATTTTGGTTCGATTTTAAAATTTTAAATTATTTACTTTTTGACTATTTTAATCTTTTATTATTTTTAAAATAGTTTATTAGATTCAGTTGAAACAAAATAAATCGAACCGTTCACCCCTCTCATACAACACCAAAATTAATTTTATACGAGGGACCCGTCGATTTTCCTCTCAAAATTTGCAACGCTCGCTCGAGTAAGGAAGGACACGTGATCCAAGATGTCAAACCCCTCTACGAAAGAAAGACACAGCCTTACTCGATCCATATGCATTCATTAAATGACATAAAATGATTATAACCAATCAACAACCAAATTACAATATTGCCCTCACACCTACTCCTTTATTATTTAAAAACAAAAACCTCACTATTAGTATAATATAAATAAGTCCTCATATACCACCCCCACCACTCAACCTTCACTCTCTCTCTCTTCTCAATGGAAGACTTCCTTTCTCCTCTGCCAATCTCCATAGCCCTCCTCTCCCTCCTCCTCTCCTTCCTCCTCTACCGCTGGCTCCGGTTCACGCTGCCTCCCGGTCCGACCCCCTGGCCGGTCGTGGGCAACCTCTACCAAATCAAGCCGATCCGGTTCAGGTGCTTCGCGGAGTGGGCCGAGGCCTACGGTCCGATCTTCTCGGTCTGGTTCGGGACCACTCTCAACGTGATCGTGTCCAGCTCGGAGCTGGCGAGAGAGGTGCTCAAGGAGAAGGACCAGGCTCTGGCGGACCGGCCCAGGAACCGGGCCGCCGCCCGGTTCAGCCGGGACGGGAAGGACTTGATTTGGGCCGACTACGGGCCCCACTATGTCAAGGTGAGGAAGGTGTGTAATCTGGAGCTGTTCTCGCCCAAGAGGCTGGAGGCCCTGAGGCCCATTAGGGAGGATGAAGTTACTGCCATGGTGGAGTCCATCTTCAAACACTGCACCCAGCCAGGTTTCTTTTTTAATTTAATTTTCTTGTAAAAATATAAAATATATTCTGACACTGATAGAATATTATTATTTTGGTTCTATGGACATTTCTAACATTTTATTCTGATTCTTCTTTAATTTTTTATCATTCAAGTTACTAATCTCGTCTATTAAATCTGACATTAATTTGTGTATGCATAGAAGGAACAGTACAATTATGAGTGACAATAATGATTTTCTATTATGTCGTTATTGACGATCTTAAAATGTCATTCTGCACTGATAGATTTGAATGCTAAAAAAAAATTAAAGATGAGTACGGAATGAAATGTCAATAACATTACCCCATTATTTTTATCATTATTAAGTTTATCCAAAGATATTGTCACATTGATTATACTATGGATTATAGAATTAGTGTATCGAAATGAAACTGCATTATAGAATCTCAAAATGACATTCGGCAGAACCATATTAATTATCCAACTCTTTATAAAGAGTATTTTAAGAGGCTTAAAAACTGCTCATATAACTATAGTCAGACACCTTTAACTCATGTGGTTAATGTGTAACATTCTCTCTAATTGGATAGGTTAGATCCCACGGAGTAGTGGTGTCTATAAAATATTTTTCAACAATTTTTTTTTTTATACCTAAGTACAATGCACGTACACGTTACTAATATAATATAAAAAGTTTAGACCATCGTATAAATTTTTTTTCTTCAAAAAATATCATTAGTATTTTTTACTATTTAAAATTGTTCATTAAATTTAATATGGATACTTCACTAGGTCTTAACACAGAACCGCTTAACATTCAAGAATAAAAGAAAACTAAAAGTTTTGAGTAGAAAACTTACAACTGGTAAGAGTGGAGGTTTGAGGGTGTGTTTTGGATAGGATAGATTTAGGGTTAGGGTTGGGGTTCATATAGCTTAGATATAGATACATAGGTTATATAGGAGGTGGTGTAGTTGTAACATTATGCATTTAGTTTATTCGAAAAAATTCTTCCTTCTTTGAACTACAAACTAACCCACAAGGCCGCAATTTGTCAAACCCAAAACAACAAACTGAATCTATCTTTCCAAAACCGAATCGAATTATCCAATTAGGTTTGTTAAGCTTAATATGTGGTTTTTGAATCTATCTTTCCAAAACCGAATCAAATTATCCAATTAGGTTTGTTAAGCTTAATAGGTGGTTTTTGATCGCATATATATTGCTACTGAATAACCACCTTTGACTTTGTTAGTAATAAATTCTTTGGCCTTTTTTTTCGTTCGCCAAATCCTCTTCGGTTCCATCCAAGTTCGCTTTTGTGTGAATTTGTGAAAGAAGTGGTCTACCAACCACTGCGTCCAAGGATCCTATATAAAAAAAGAAATCTTACGGTTATTTGCATTTTGATCAGTGATTCACTAAACACTAAAATGAATGAAGAATCTCTCCAAAATACGTTTTAGAACAGTTATTCACCAAATACTACATTCATGAATACCCCTAAATGTTCTTACCAAACAGTTTTTGTTATTGGTTTCTAAAAAAAAAGACAATAGAAGTCCGAGCTTTTGGTGTTGTATTTCAGAAAAATAAACAAAAGAAGCCCCATTAAGCTGTACCAAATATAGTCTTAGTTTTTTTTTTGTCACACACATTGAAATCTTTTGTATGATCTATATCAAACAAGTGATAGGATTTAGGGGCTCTATATTTCTACTAATATAAAGAGGTTTGAAAACGGTTCACAATGAGTCGTCTAAGTCGTGTGTATATCCTCACGTGATTGAGATTAAATTTTGTTTTTTAAAATTATTCTAGCTACTGCATTTGTATATCTTCACCAAAGTAAATAAAATCCTAAATCTTTCTAACTAAATATATATTCAAAATCTATAAACATATTTATAAAAGAAAATTCTAATTAAAATATATTCAATATTTAAATTATATTTAAACCATATATATTCAAAGTTTTAAAAACATGTCGATAACAACTTCTAATAAAAATATATTTTAATTATTTTAATATAATTTAAATTTATATCTATTTTTTTAATAATATCAAAAAAAAATTCATCAAACTTTGCTAGTAAATAATAACACATAAGGGTTCTATATCAAATAGTAAAAAGTATAAAAAAATTTCATCAAACTTTGCTCTTAACATAAATTATAATACCGTATAAAAAAATATAAATAGAGACATAATTATTATTTTATTTTGAAAAAAGCACAAATTATTTATCAATTTTGCCCTTAAGAAAAAGCTCTTGATAAAGGCACTACAAAAATGACTCGGAGCTAGTCCAGTATTGGTGCTAGCCCAGTTAGAAAGAATTTTTACTCAGGCTAGTCCAAATTTTACTAGGGTTGTCCACCCTCTTCACGTCCCTCCTCCTGCTCCTCCCCCACCCTACCCCTCCGGCCTCTCATCGTCCCTCCTCTCGCGATTTTTTGCCTCTCCGCGTCGTTGACCTCGCCATCGACCGCGTCGCCGCCGTCGAGCCTCACCTGAAGCACCTTTCCGTCGGCTCCGTCACGAAGGTGATGAAGAAGAAGAAGCAACGTGTGGGGGGTTGCTCGGCGGAGTCATGCGCTCGCGGGGGGCTGCGGCTACGCCTCGCGCCGAAGACGGCGACGACGGCGACAATAGCAGCAGAAGCGGCAGCAGCAACATCAGCAACGGAGGCGAGCAAGTGCGCATACGCCTCGCCGTCGCTCCCGCGCGCTCGCGCCTCCGCCTCCCACCGCCGCCGCCGCCTCCCCCGCCTCCCGCCGCCGCCGCCTCCTCCTCCTCCTCCTCCTCCCGCTCCTCCGCCTCATCCCCCCCTTTCCGGCCTCCTTGCATCCCCATCCTCGTGTCACCTCGCATAGTCCTTCCCTCCGGACTGTCAAAATGTTGACAGTCCTAAAAAATTAACATATTTTTTTAGGACTGTCAAAATTTTGACAGTCATTCCATTTGGTAGGACTGTCAAAATTTTGACAGTCCTGATTATAAAAAAAATTAATTGGAAGTGGACAGTCCGGTGAGTAAGTTTTGGGAGTGACAAACTTATAATTATCATTGGTGAAAATTTGGACTATTCTGCGTCTTTTTTGTAGTGTCTTTATCAAGAGCCTAAGAAAAATGTCCTTTTAACTCAAAATGTATAGTACTTTTTGAGTCTCTGGTTGGTGGTGGTGGTGGTGGTTGGCTTCCACCCACCACAAGAAAAACTCCATTTTAGTGGGTGGGGGTAGGTTTTCTTGTTGGTTGGCCCTCTGGATTTTCCCCTTTTTGAAAAGGATGGGTGCGCTAATCTTCTGCTGTGGATTCAAACTCTCTCTTTAGACTTTAGACCGACCTACAAGAAAGTCATATGCTCAAAGTCATGGAATATCACCTATATGTCCCCACTACAAGGAAATGGGTTGAGCATGAGAGGGTTGGTTGACCTAAAATTATCCTATCGAGTACTTTCTCAAGTATGGCACACGCCCCTCCCTCACTGACAAGTAGACCCGGCGAAGACCAAGGCATTGTGTCCTGACTCACATGTCAGCGAGGCAGGCTCCGGCGATCGAGGATACAATTAAGGGGAGGACACATAATCTATTTATATTATTCAACAATGACTCAATCATTTGATCGAAGAAAAGACCAGACCGTCCGAAAGTTTTTTGGTTGCATTTGATTGTGGTTATTGCGATCCTATGTAGGAAAAAGATGTTTATGGTTGAAAAAGTTTGGGCTTTTCGGAAAAGGTAATATTATTAATACTTCTAAACTGTTCTTCGAAACTATTTCTCATGTGACAACCAACGTGACGGTTAATATGGCAGTGACATAACAAATTTTAAAAAAATTAAAATTAAAATTAAAATTTGGATGATTAATTTTTTGGTTAAAATTTGTCATGTTGACTACCTTGTCAGATGTCACATAATACTATTTAACATTACTTCAACTGCCACATAAAAAGAGATGGTTTGGGGACACTTCGGAGAGATTAATAGCATTACTCTTTCGAAAAAGCCTTCAATGGAGGCTGCTAACCATGAAAAGTCTAGGCTTTCTTTGGCTAATCTACTAGACATCTAAGTGTAATTTTGAGCATAACAATATTCTCTGTTGTGAATCTTGCTAGGTTGCATATGTAACCACATGTAGAGGTGTCAATTTGTTGTAAGCACGAATGTTATCAAATTTAACTCCAAATGTAACATCTCGGCTAAGAATCTTGACTGTTCATGCCTAGATAGATGTTCAATTTTGCCAAAGTCAAATTCTCGGGTCTAGGTAAACCCATGGAGATGTTGTAATGGGTGTTGCATTTCATAATGACCAAAAATCTTGTCGCATACGTGTCCAATTTGTGTCCGTGTCCGTGTCCACGCAACATAGAATTTAAATGAGACCTTAGAAATGAAGTATGCCATGTTTCCACTTCTCTGTCGAGCTCTTTGTGCAGTGAAATTATTACTTGTGCAAGGAGAAACTATTATGTCGATACTCTTGCTCGGCCAATGCAATGCTTAATTTATTTTCTTTCTATTTCCATTTGTTTGGCAGATAAGAGTGGGAAGAGCTTGGTAGTGAGGGATCATATCTCGGGGGTGGCCTTCAACAACATCACTCGACTCGCGTTCGGAAAGCGCTTCGTGAACTCGGAAGGCGTGATGGATGAGCAAGGAATGGAGTTCAAGGCGATCGTGGCCAATGGGCTCAAGTTCGGCGCGTCGCTCTCTTTGGGAGAGTACGTCAACTGGCTCAAGTGGATGTATCCTATCGATGAAGACGCCTTTGCCAAGCACGGAGCTCGGAGGGATCGCCTCACCAAAGTCATAATGGACGAGCACACGCAATCTCGCAAGGAGAGCGGCGCGAGACAACACTTCGTAGACGCGCTGCTCATGCTTCAGGAGAAGTACGACCTTAGCGAGGATACCATTATCGGCCTACTTTGGGTAAGGCTAATACGACTCTTCTGGCTTGACCAGACCATTTTCATTATTCTTTAATCACATAATATGTTGTGCACGAATATGGACATAGATAGGGATACGGGCATGATACAAATCAAGGTTGGTAGTATCAATAGTATCAGACCCTTCTTACGAGTATCGGAATTAACGGTACCGGTACCGGCAAGTATCGTTGCTTTCGGATCGAAAGCATGTTATCGTTAATAAATTATCAAAATTGTAGAGAAAAAAATATTTTATACATTTAGACATAATTTTAAGTATTTTATGTGTTGTTTCTTAGTAATTTTGGAATTAGATTAAATAGTAGCCACCCTTATCTATTGGTTACATACGATAGATACGTTTTATTCTTTTACAACTTTATTATGCTTTTCCATCATCCGCTGTGAGTGTTTTTTTTTCGTTCAATTTTTCTTGTTGATTTGACTGGAAAAGAGACCTTCAATGTCGATATCAGTCACTATTGGATCGGAACACGTCAAATCGTATCGATATCGACTGTATCGGATCGGTATCGGCCTTTACTGCAAAATATGATACAAATATGAGATAAGAACATTTTTCACATACGTACAGTTAGTCACACAAGCACGGACATAAATATGGATATAGACACAATACAGACACTATTTTCTGTGTCCCCGACATAGATTCACGGATAATATCTTTCGAGATCCAAGGGACATTGATTCGAGATCTTAAACCTCTTGCTACTCCTATTTGCAGGACATGATTACTGCGGGAATGGACACAACTGTGATCACTGTCGAATGGGCGATGGCCGAGCTGGTTAAAAACCCCAGAGTGCAGAAGAAGGTCCAAGAAGAAATGGATAGGGTCATAGGCACGGACCGCATAATGACCGAAACCGACTTCCCGAACCTCCCCTACCTCCAGTGCGTCGTCAAGGAATCCCTCCGCCTCCACCCTCCGACGCCGCTCATGCTCCCCCACAAGGCCACCGCCAACGTCAAGATAGGCGGATACGACATCCCCAAGGGGTCCATCGTGCACGTCAACGTGTGGGCCATAGCACGCGATCCTCAGGTGTGGAAGAACCCGTTGGAGTTCCGGCCAGAGAGGTTCGAGGAGGAGGATGTCGACATCAAGGGGCACGACTACCGGCTGCTGCCTTTCGGCGCGGGCCGTAGGGTGTGTCCCGGAGCGCAACTAGGACTCAATCTGGTGCAGTCGATGCTAGGCCACCTCCTGCACCACTTCGAGTGGAATTTGCCGGAGGGGATGACGCCGGAGGAAATCGACATGTCGGAAAATCCTGGAATGGTTACTTTCATGCATACACCGCTGCAGGCGATTGCTACGCCAAGACTGCCGTCGCAATTTTACCACCGTGTCCCTGTGGATGTTTAACTTGTACGTATGCAGAACCTTAATTTCCCTTTGTTTCTCTGAGGTTTATATAAGGGTTTTGGCCATGAAATCCATCTTTATGTGAAATTCCGGATCGAATGCAGTTGGAAGTGATTGTAAGAGACATTGTTGATGTGGATTAAATCTGTAAAATTTCTGGTCTTGATAGTTTTTGTTCTGATATTTACTGTATGTATGTAGCATCTACGCCCTGCAAGGAGCTATGTTATGTTATGTAAAGCTCAAGAGCTATGTTGTATATAGTTCGTGTTCAACTATTTACGGATTCAGCTATGAAATGTCAAGGACGGCGTCTTAGTTCAGAACGACTCAAAGCAGATAGAAGGGGCATAATACATTCCAATACAGTCGGACCGAAAATATAGGCAGCATCGTCGGTATACCGTAGGTCTACTAGAAAGTGCAGAAACGTTTCAGCAAAATTTGCAAAAATTTGTACTCATCAAGAATATGGCAACATCCGTCGATATGTCATTAGCTCGGGATCAGACCATTTCAGGAAAGCATTAAGATCTAAAGTGGTTACTTCGATGATCATATGCCATTAGCATGGGATCAGACCATTTCATGAAAACATTAAGATCGGAAAACATTAAGATCTAAAAGTGGTTACTTCGATGATCATATGTCATTAGCTCGGGATCAGACCATTTCAGGAAAACTGTAAACTCCCAGAAAATTTTCAGATTTTAAAAATGAATTTTCTAGAATTTTCTGTAATTTTTAACTAATTAAATCAATATTTTTTGGTATTAAATAATTTTTAAATAATTTTATTAAATATTAAAATATTATAAAAATAATATTTTGTGGTGTAAAATAAAATATTAGACATATGGTAATTTTTTGGAATTTATTGGACCCCAGAACCATTTTTAAAGACCTACAAAATAAGTTATTTAATAAACCAATATAAACCAAAATAAACCCAGTTTATTTTTGAACCAAACCAACCCGGACCGACCCTGAACCGAAGCCCTAAACCCTAGCGGGTCGGGTCAGATATGAACCCGTACCGGCGACCCATACCCTAGCGGATCGGATCCCTACCAAAACCCAGAACGCGACCCGCAACCCTACCCGACCCGTACTGTAGTTGCTACAGTAACCGCCATCCCCGATTCCCGCGGCCGTTCCCGTTTCCTCGCCGCCCGCCGGCGGTTACGCCCCGCGGCGGTTACGCCTCCCCGACTCCTCCGCAGTTCCTTTTCCCCCGCCGCCGTTACACCTTTTCCCTCCCCTCAACGGCCACCGCCTCCTCCTATAAAACCCCCGAGCCTCCGCCACTGTCTCCGCCATCGAATCGATCTTCGGCCTCCCCGAGCCTCTCCGCCGAGTCACCCCTCCGCGAGCAGCCCCGAGCTCCACCACTCTCCTCCAGCCCTCGCCCCCTCGCCGAAGATCTCCCCTCCGCCGTAACACTCGAACCCGCCAGAGATCCGGCTGCCTCCGCTGCACCTCGACCAGAGCCGGCAGATCGACCCTAGTTCCCCTGCGCCTCCCCCGCCGACGAGCTCCGTCAGCACGCCGCCTCCAAATCCGGGCCCCAGCATCCACGACGACCCCGACGAGCAGCCACCGCCTCCGCCTTCCTCCGACCGCAGCAACTCCGGCAGGAAACCCTAGCCCTAGCCGCCGTGTCGCGACGCCTCGCGAGCGCACGTTTTAGCCTTCTGCGAAGCCCTATTCAGATGACCGTTTCTCTCTCCTCGCTGTCCCGTTTTTCGTTCCGTCTGTTATGACGCGAACCCTGCGTGACCCTCTTGATACCCGTACAACCCGCTCGGTGTGTCGCGTCTTGTGGCGATCGAGAATTGCGACCCAAAATCAGGAAAATTAACACCCTATTTTTTCCCGGAACTGAGTGCGTCTTACTAAACGGGACGACTTGGTCGTGTGCGGACTTCACCGAAACGTGCGCGCCGTTAATACGGACGTGTGGAATTTCGCGGAAGTTGATTTGGATGTGCGGGCACACCGGAATCAACGTGTATCCGTCGACAACGCCCCCGTATCGGTCCTGTTCTGGAACTCGTTGTAACTTAGTGTACGCATGTCGTATCGAAAAAAAATTTATGCCATCGGACTCGTAGCAATATGCTGGTCCTGTGACCCAAGTTTGGTTCGATTCTGAGAACGTTGACAAAATCGCATATCGTGGGCCCCACGGCTCCACTTGACGGACGATTTTGTGATCGGCTCATCGGAATCCAGTTCTGGACATTCCGTTGGGTTTGTATCGTCATTCTGGACTTGTTGACACTAAGTTTGACAAATTTGGAGAATATTATCTTTGACACATTTTTTGGTGCGATACGGGCTACATGTGGACCCCGCTTTGACCAGAAACTGACACTTTTGCCCCTGTGTCCAAATTGGACTTATGGACAGGCAATTCTAGCTATTTGATGTCTTCTGAGCATGATAGTAATGTCTATTTCAGCAACCAGATGAGTACCTGCAGAACCCGCTGATACCAGAGCCGCAGTTGGTAACCAAATCTCAGGCAAGTGTACCATGCCATACTTGCAACATTTGTTTATACTATTCTCTTGATTTAATACTATAAGATCTCTGTTCAACCTAGGACCGTGTGACATTACTTAGTGTCCGAATAATATTCGGGTGTCAACACTGTACGCAGAGTTGTGTAATATCACCTAGACATGGACATCGAGATCCTATACATTTTCGTGATTGCATTATCAAGTACGTCATACCATAGGACACCTGACACTATTCATGAGACATAATCTTCCTGAAATATTCATGGTGATTATGTATAGGATACAGGTTTATGACATATACTTTATACATGCTTAGCTATCAATATGACTTATTGCATCAGTTAGAGGTCATGATCCTGCGTGACATGGACATGAGACGTCGTGGACATGAGACGTGTGATTACATTGGGTGGGGAGAGTATTACCATATCAAAGGCTGATTATATTATATATATATTGTTATCTGGAGGTGCTTTGGCACATATACTGGAGTCGTGATACTACTTGCTTTGGCATATATATTGGAGTCGTAATACTAATGCTGCTATGGGTTTTTCCCACACATAGCCTATAGTAGTCTCAGCCTGAGTATGATTAAAACTCTCACTTGCATATCACATAGCTGGTTACATAGTTTACCCTATTGATTCAATTATTATTGCACTACATTTATTTTGGGCTTGAGTTATTCTTGTACCTTGCTATGTCCCCTAAGGACCTGGATCTGGATTATGTCCCCAGGTTTAGCGGAGGAGATCTACTCCGAGGTATACGGGACATGAGCAGTCTTTGGAGCAGTACCAGAACCCGAGGACGAGGTGATCGCTGAGAATTTTTCCTGAGTATATGCATATTCTATACTCAGTGTCACGACCCGCACCCGGATATTCGGACACGAGTACGTGGGTACGTCCAGCCTACGCCGCAGAGTCGGCGGTAGTACGCTGTCTAGGTCATATCCACAGTTAAAATAAATCTAGCTCATTCACAAAATTATAAGTAGGCAAGGATAATAACAGGAAAAGGAATGCTAGGATTTCAAATAAAATAAATGTGACAACAAGATCCAGAGTTTATTACAGAACCAGAAATTAAATCGGGGACAAACCCGATTACTAGGATGAAAGAAAATAATAACTAACTGCTAACTACTCCTCAGAAGTAGTCTCCTGGGTGGGAACCGGCTCCTCAAAAGTATCACCTGCTACCTCATAGGGACCATAATAGGTGGGGACATAGTCCTCATCATTGCCTAAATCAACGGATCCAGTCAGGAAAGGAGCAAAGTACCAAATGCACAACAAGATTAAACTAAATATTTATGACAAGTAGTGAAAAGACTGACTAAGCATCATGATCAGAATATGCATAATAAATAGTAACAATAACTAAGAGTTAATTGCTGTAAAACAGGAATATGAGTAAGACATGATTTATTGCTATAAACCAGGGACATGAGTAAAACATGAATATAATGAGACAGAAAAATGGAACTACAACAAGACAAGAAACTATGTGCGTGAAATTGTATATTTTAGAATACATAGTTGGCATGTAGGGGGTTATAAGGCTAATCCGGCCATCATAGACGGCTATTAGACAGGAATAATCGAGATCCGGCTGATGGTACAGTCGCGTACCAACAGCTATTAGACAGGAACAGGGGGAAGGGTAAACTACATGCCTCCTAGTATTCTCCCACCCGACACGAAAAGCAAGACATAAAATCCAGTATTCAAGACATGAAATCCAGTATTCTAACACTACGTGTAAACCTCCCATGGTGCTAGTAGAGCAAGGAACTAATTATCATAATATAAAGAATAAACTTGAAGTGCAGGTACTTGCCTGATGTTTGGATCCAATTACAATTTTGTGTCTCGGAGAAATTCCAGAAATGAGTCCGGATGATGAAATAAACATTACCATCATGCTCAGCAGATATCAAATAGCTAGAAACGCCTGTCCTTGAGTCCAATTCGGAGACAAGGGCAAAAACGGCAATTTCGGGTCAAAACTGGGTCCGCAGGTGGGCCCGCTTTGCACCGAAAAACGTGTCAGGGTCAAGGTCTCCAAATTTACCAAACTTAGTGTCAACAAGTCAGGAACGATGATACGAACCCAACGGAACTTTCAGAATTAGATTCCGATGAGTCGATCACAAAATCGCCCGTCGGGCGGGGCTTGTGGGGCCATCGACACGCAATTTCGTCAACATTCTCAGAATCGAACCAAACTTGGGTCACAGGACCAGCGTATCGCTACGAGTCCGATGGCGTAAGTTTCGTTTCGATCCGACGTGTATACAGAAAGTTAGGGCTTGGTTCAGGAAAGGCGGATACGGGGCGGTGTCCGCGGATATGCGTTGATCCCGGTGTGCACGCACACCCGAATCGACTTCTGCAAAATCCCACACGTCCGTATCAACGACGCGCACGTATCTGTGAAGACCGCGCGCGACCAAGTTGTCCCGTTTGGCGGGGCGTACCCAGTTCCGGGGTGAATCGGGTCGTTGTTTTTTCCTGTTTTTGGATCGCGGTGTGCGATCACCACAGGATGCGATGCCCCGAGTGGTTTGTCCGGGCACCGAGAGGGTCATACAGGCTTCACAACGCAATTTACGGAATTGAAAACGGGGCAGCGAGGAGAAAGTTATACGCACCTGAACAGGGCTCGAGAAATTGGGATTTCTCGTGTCCGTGTCGTGTCCGACACGTGTCGACACGATTCTGGATTTAGGGTTAGGGTTTGGGGATCTCCGGCGGAGCTCAGGCGGAGGGGCGGCCGACCGGAGGCGCTGGGGGCAGCGTCGGAGGGGACTGGACGCGCCGGCGAGGGCGGGCACGGCGTGGCGGCTGCCGGAGCGGGCTGGATCGAGTGAGAGCAGGAGGAGGCTGAGCGTTGGTGGCCGACGGCGAGGTGGGGCGGAGCTGGAGGAGAGGAGGAGAGGAGGAGAAGAGGACGACGGGGGCTAGGCGGAGCGGGGCTGGGTACGGCGCTGGGCGAGGGTGGCGGGTGGAGTTCGTGGTGGCCGGAGGGGAGTGGTCTGGGGTATATATAGGGCGGAGAGGGGGGTCTGGGCGGCCGGAGATGGCAGAGGACGTGTCGTCGAGGCCGGGCGGAGCGGAAGAGGGGGTCGTGGGGGGGGGGGCTGGCCGCCGGAGTAGGCGGAAAACGCGGGCGCCGGAGCGGTGGACAGGGTCGTGGGGAGGGGACGGGTCAGCCGGGTTTGGGTGGCGGGTCGGGTTCGGGCAAACCCGACCCGACCCGTTAAGGCGGGCTGGGTTCGCGGGCTGGGCTGGGCCCAATGGGCCAGGGTATACGGGCTGGGCCGGAGAAACAAATAAATAATAATAATAATAATAATAATAATAATAATAATTAATTAATTAGTTAGTTTTTAGGTATTTTAAATTAGGTCCGAGGCCCAATAAATTCCAGAAAAATTACCCTAAGTCCAGTTTTCAATTTTACACCCAAAAATATTATTTTTATGGTATTTTAAGATTATTTATTAACAATAAAAAATCATTTAATAATTAGAACCCTGATTTTAATTACAGAAAATTCTAGAAAATTGTGAAAAATCCAAGTTCAATATTTTTTGAAAATTCAGGGGGTTTACACTCAGTTATTTCTATTGTTAGACTCTTTATTTCCAGTCTATTGAGTTGATGTATCAAACTCATTATCGGGTTGTTCCCCGAGTTATGTTTTATTGAAACTTGATATTGCTTTATATTCTGATATTGATTGTATTTATTTCTGTGGATGAGATTAGTACCATTAGACCTTTATTGTTGTACTACAGCTTAAGTACATCATGATGGGTCCATTAAATTGGGTTTGTCCATCGGTGTGTGCTGCTGGCCATTGTCACGTGGCTAGTCCCTTGATATTTTGGGACTGGGGCGTGACAAAAACATTAATATCTAAAGTGGTTACTTCGATGATCTAGATTATTCCTGACTTAGGAATGTTGAGGAGATCCTATTGAACGGTCTTCTCATGTCCAAACTCGTTGTGCTTGAGGAAAATGGGATATTGTTTGGTTTTGCTAAGGAGGTCATTAAAGGGGTCACAGAGGTAATTGGAGATCTGGTTGAGGGAGGGTTTAACAGTACGAAATATGTTTGTTAATCCTTGTTGTTGGGAACGAAAGTGAGTAAACCGTTCCCCAATCCTTCTTTCTCAAATGTTGTAATGACACTTTTGCCTTATTTTTTCTCCTTGTTGCTATATTTTTTTTAGAGAGATATATTTTAGGGCCAGGAGGCACCTATATATAGCCTCAAACTCACAACTAGCATTCCTATTATAGATAGAAATATCAAATCCAAATCCAAATCTAAATCCATTGACTTATTCCTATTATATGTAGGAATATCCAATCATACTCTAGGGTATTTTTCACATAGGCTGAGAACCCCACCCACTCCAATAAATCTCTCCCTTCACAACTATGTGGAGGGGGTCGTCATCCTGATGATCCTCCTGCAGTACTCAAACTTTTTCCTTGGTATAACCTTTGTGAACATATCTGCTCCGTTATCATCTGTATGAACCTTCTCAAGCGTCGCTTCCTTCTTGTCAACCATACCCTGTATCCAATGATACCGGGTATCAATGTGCTTGGACCGGCTATGAAATGTCTGGTTCTTCACAAGGTGAATAACACTCTGACTATCGCAAAACAAATGATACTGCTCCTGCTTTAGCCCAATTTCCTGCAGCAGCTTCTTCATCCACAATAACTCCTTGCAAGCATCCGTCACCGCAATGTATTCTGTCTCTGTCGTAGACAAGGCAACACACTTCTGTAAACGTGATTGCCACGATAGTGCTCCACCAGCAAACATCATCATATATTCCGAAGTCGATCGCCTCGTCTCTACATCTTCAGCCATATCACCGTCGGTATATCCAACCAGCTTCGGCTCGTCGCCACCAAATGAAAGTCTCCAATAGGCAGTACCCTGAAGATATCGTATAATCCACTTGACCCCACTCCAATGTATCCTTCCAGGATTGAAAGTGTATCTGCTAACTGTGCCGACTGTGTGTGCAATGTCTAGCCTCGTACATACTATAGCATAATAAGACTCCCTACGGCTGAGGCATATGGAACTCGCTCCATATCTTCCTTCTCGTCCTCGGTAGATGGACACTTCTCCTCAGTGAACTTAAAGTGAGCCGCAAGGGGGTTACTCACTTTCTTCGACCCGTCCATCCCGAAATGCTGAAATACCCGGTGAATGTACTTCTTTTGGGACAAGTGTTTCGGACGAAGTATGGATACTATGAGTTTCTAGTCATGCCGTTTAGTTTAACCAACGCGCCAGCAGTATTTATGAGCCTGATGAACAGTGTTTTCCACCAGTACTTAGATAAGTTCGTGGTGGTATTTATCGACGACATCTTGGTATATTCCAAGAGCCAGGAGGAGAACGAGAGACATCTCGGGATCGTGTTGGAGAGGCTGAGACAGGAAAGGCTATATGCCAAGCTCAGCAAATATGAGTTATGTTTAGATAGAATATATAGTCTACACATTATGACAACTAAGGGTTCATGAGAAGAACTATCAGACGCACGATCTAGAGCTAGTTGCAGTGATAATTGCACTAAAGCTATGGCGACACTACCTTTATGGAGAGCGTGTTGGGATTTATACAGATCACAAAGTTTGAAGTATGCCTACACGCAGAAGAAGCTCAACATGAGACAGAGGCACTGGCTAGAGTTGATGACAGATTATGATATCGAGTTGCAGTACCACCCTGACAAGGCGAATGTAGTAGCAGATGCCTTAAGCAGGAAGATTCATCCCGGGGGTACGAAGATGTACCAAGATTTGAGGCAACATTACTGGTAGCATGGGATGAAGAGAGAGATTGCAAGATTCGTAGCGAGATGCTTGGTATGTCAGCAAGTCAAGGCTGAATTTCAGAGAACTGGAGGACTATTGCAGCCGCTTTCCATTCCCGAGTAGAAGTGGGAACGCATTACCATAGACTTCGTCTCAGGATTCCCGTGAAGCCCTAGCGGGAAGGATGCAGTTTGGGTTGTCATGGACAGACTCACCAAGTCTGCATATTTCTTGCCCTTCAGAGTTGGGCAGTCCACGGAGATATTAGCTGACATGTATATGAGGCAGATAGTACGACTACATGGAGTGCCTGTCAGCATTGTATCATATCGTGATTCCAGATTCACATCACATGTTTGGCGGAGTATGCAGGAGAGTCTAGGAACTCGTCTCAAGTTCAGCACTGCATATCATCCACAGACTGATGGTCAGTCAGAGCGCACGATGAAGATACTAGAGGTTATGTTGAGAGCGTACATGATCGATTTTGGAGGATCTTGGGAGAACCATCTACACTTGGTGGAAATTCTCCTACAATAATAGCTACCAGGCTAGCATACAGATGGCACCTTATGAGGCACTGTACGGCAGGAAGTGTAGGTCACCAGTATGTTGGAGTGACGTGGGAGAGCGTCAGATACTTGGTCCAGAGTTGGTGACACAGATAGTGAAGAAAATCAAGCAGATTCAAAGCCACCTGCGTGCAGCACAAGACAGACAGAAACATTGGGCAGAAGCACACCGCAGACCTTTGGAGTTCAAGGAAGGTGACCATATATTTTTGAAGATATCGTGTCACGCCCCAGTCCCAAAATGACGAGGGACTGAGCACGTGAGCAATGGCCAGCAGCACGCACCGATGGACAACCTAATTTAATGGATCCATCAGGGCATGCTTAAGCTGTAGTCTAGCAATACTAAGTACAAGTCTCAGGTATTTCTAATCTCATCCACAGAAAGTCACAGATTAAAAGCCAGAAATTATGCAATGGAAATAAATACTGAAATCTCAAATAAGCTATCTCGGGAACAAATCCGAGAATTAGTCTGTTACATTTAAGAAAAGACAGGAATTTAAAATGCTGGAAATGGAAATACTGTATAACTGAAGCCGGTGCTCAAGAGAAGTCTTCGGCCACTATCTCGTCCCCTGTTCCTTGTTCTGCTCCAAGGAGTGCTCCAGTACCGTACACCTCGGGGTAGTTTTCTTCAGCTGTACCTGGGGACATAGTCCATTCCAGGTCCTCAGGGGACATAACAAGGTACAGAAAATACAAGCCAAAACATATGCAGTGCAGCAATAAAATAAACAGCAGGGTAAATATGTAAACCAGCTAGTGATATGCAAGTGAGAGTTTTAGTCATACTCAGGCTGAGACTACTACAGGATCAGTGTCTAAGAAACCATAGCAGTATTTTCTAGTAGAGCCAGAACTTGTGCCAAAGCTCTGTATCAGAGACTAGGACACCTCCAGATAACATTATTTACATTATAATCAGCCTTGATATGGTAATACTCTCCCCACCCCATGTAATCTCACGTCACAGTTCCAGAATATATCAGGTACAAGTCACGCAAGTTTGAACTAATGCAATGAGTCAGGCTAGAATCTAAGCATGTAAACTGTAATGACATGAATATGTAACCTATACGGAATCACCAGGTATATCTCAGGCAATTCTGTCACATGAATAGTGTCAGGTGTCCTGGGTTGAGCAGTTAAACAAGTTCCATAAGAAACTACCAGAAAATCAAGTAAAATACTATAATCAGAAATGTCTAAGAATTGGCAGGCTTTACTTGCCCACTGATGTATAACCAAGTCCAGGAGATATGTAGCAAGCTGCAAGTTTCGGCGAGGTACACTTGCCTGTGGTTCCGGCTCGGGTTGCAGTTCTGACTTCGGCGGGAATTGCAGGCGGTACTCCGGTTGCTGAAACAAACATCACTATCAGATCTAGAAAATATCAATCAGCTAGAATCGCCTGTCCTTGGGTCCAATTTGGAGACAAGAACAGAAACGGCAGTTTCGGGCCAAAACGGGGTCCACCGGTGGGCCCGCTTTGCACCGAAAAATGCGTCAGGGTCAACGGTCTCCAAATTCACCAAACTCAGTGTCAACAGGTCAGAAACGCTGATACGAACCCAACGGAACTTTCAGAAATGAATTCCGATGAGCCGATCACAAAATCGCCCGTCGAGCGGGGCCTGAGGGGCCCACGACACGCGATTTCGTCAACGTTCTCAGAATCGAACCAAACTTGACCCACAGGACCAGCGTATCGCTACGAGTCCGATGACACAAGTTTCGTCTTGATCCGACGTGTGTACACAAAGTTAGGGCGCGTTCCAGAAAGTACGGATACGGGGCGATGTCTGCGGATACGCGTTGATTCCGGTGTGCACGCACACCCGAATCAGCTTCCGCGAAATCTCACACGTCCGTATCGACGAGGCGCACATATCTGTGAAGACCGCGAGCGACCAAGTCGTCCCGTTTGGCGGAACGTACTCAGTTCCGGGGTGAATCGGGGTCTGGGTTTTTCTTGTTTTTGGATCGCGGTGTGCGATCACCACAGGACGCGATGCCCCGAACGGTTTATCCGGACACCGAGAGGGTCATACAGGCTTCGCAACGCAATTTGCGGAATTAAAAACGGAGCTACGAGGAAAAAGTTACACGCACCTGAAGGGAACCCAAAAATCAGGGTCAGACCGTGTCCGACACGTGTCCGACTCGTGTCGGACACAGGGGAGATTAGGGTTAGGGTTAGGGCTAGGGGACTCGGCCGGCGGCGGGGACGGCGGCTCTGCGGCCAGGCGGAGGCGGAGGGGACCGGCGTAGCGCGGCGAGGCGGTGGCCGGGCTCGTCGGCGCAGCGGTGGCCGGAGGCGGCTCGGCTCGAGCTGCTGCGGCCTGCTGCTGTCGTCGACGGCGCTCGACGGCGGCTGGGCTGCGTCGGGGTCTGCACGGCGGGGCGTCACGGCGTTGCGACGGAGGAGATCGACGTCGGCGGGGAGGGGTTCGACGGAGGATGGCCGGGGTCGGTGGGGGAAATCGGAGGAGGCTGGGGGGAATAAATAGGGCAGCGGGCGGGGACGCGCGGCCGAGCGGGGCGGAGGTCGTGGGTCGCGGGGCCGCGCGGAGCGGAGAAGTGGCGACGCGGGCGGGGACGCGCGGCCGAGCGGTGCGGCGGCAAACGCGGGTGAGCGGCGGTCGTGGGAGAGAGGGTGGGGGCGGGTACGGGCGCGGGCGGGTCGGGTGGCTGACAGACCCGACCCGACCCGATAGGTGCTGGGCTGGGTCGGGCCGGCCCAATGGGCTGGGTTTTATTTTTTTTTTTTTAAAATAATTATATTAATTATAATAATAATAATTATCAGTAATTAATTAATAATTAATTAATTAATAGGTAAATACTTTTTAGGCATTTAAAAATAGGTCCGGGGCCCGATAAATTCCAGAAAAATTGCCCTAAGTCCAGTTTTCCATTTTACATCCAAAAATATTATTTTCATAATATTTTAATACTGTTTATTATCAATTAAAAATCATTGAATAATTAAAATTCTGTTTTTAAATTACAGAAAATTCCCAGAAAATTCCAGAAAATTGTGAAAAATCCAGTTCTTAAAATTTTAAAAAAATTCAGGGGGTTTACAATCTACCCCCCTTAAGAGGATTACGTCCTCGCAATCAAAGAATAACCGGTCAACAGAGATGACGCGGTCGCAAGCATCGTTTGAAAATACATCACAAGATACTTCAGGGAAATACCGTTTTCCAAAAATTGAAAGTTTACACTTTCCAGGAAAATCTAGTTAAAACTATAACTTTTATGAAAACCAGGCTATTATTAACAAGTTGCAATTTACTAGGTTGGGGCTGAGGTCACGAACCAAGAGGCACGAACTACAACAAGACTAAAAACGGATAACTATAAATCACTTACTCGCATCGGCGTCCTGCACAGTCATCGCATAAGCTTGCTCTCGTCCTTGAGGTAGATTCCTCGGTTGCTGCTGAGCTTGCTGGTAGGGTGCTGCTCGAGGCGCTGGTGGAGTTTGCTGGTTCGCCCTTGGTGCTCCTTCTCCACGTTGAGTGCAATCCCTTACTGAATGCTGACGGGATCCGCATGCCAAACACAATCCTAGTCTGCGTCGGCATTCCTTGGCGATATGGCCTGCTTTGCCACAGTAGTGACAAGTAAGGAGGACTACCGTTTGTGGTGTAGATGCTTTCTGCTGTTGGTGCGGTCTCTTTGCAGATTCTTCTTGTGCTGCTTTGGTTGGTGCGGATGGGGACGACCGCTTCAGTCTGGTTTCTCTCTTGGTGACGCGCTCTATGCGTCGAGCCGCAGCAAGGACGTCCGAGTACGATGTTGGTGCGACGGACCCAATTAGTTTCTGCAGCTCAATGTTCAGTCCGTCGAAGAATTTCTCGGCCTTCTCTTCCTCAGTCGGGATCAGGGTGGGGGCGAAGCGGCTCAGACGAATAAATTCTGCGTTGTACTCTTCCACCGTCATGGAGTCCTGAGTGAGGCGATTGAATTTGTCCCGCAGTTCTGATCGAGCGATGGCAGGAATGTACATTTCCTGGAAGAGTCTGGAGAACTCTTCCCAGGTGACTCGGTCTGGTCCGAGTCGCATCTCCTCGGATAGCCACCAGTGATGGGCATTATCCGTCAATTGCATTCGGACGACAGTCATCCAGCGTTCCCGTGGAAGTTCAGCTGCTTCAAGTTGATGCCGAATGTTGGTGAGCCACTCGTGAACTTCTGTGGGCTCCTCTTTTCCAGAAAAAGTGTGGGGCTTCAGTTGGCGGAAGTCAGTGATTGAGCCTGTAGTTGGCCGTCGAGCTGGTAGGTTGGCCTGCTCTAGTGTAGTCACAATGCTGTCCCTCAAGAAATTAGTTTCGCGACGCTGAGCCTCGTGTTGGACTTGTTGCTGTGCTTGCATCATCGCGTAGATCATCTGAAATATTTGCTGCCCGTCGATCGGCTGTCCTGGTGGGAACACGGGCATTGGTGGGACGAACTGCGGCGGAGGTGGAATGTCGTCGCGCCGGAATTGGGAGGTAGGTTGACCTGCCTGCTGGCTCTGTTGAGTTGTGGGGATTCCTCCGACTGGTGTCACGTCATCGTCGTAGGTGACACCTGAAGCTTGTGGCGTTCCGACGGGAGTCTCGGTGCATTCTTGTGGGTCCATTTCCCTGTATCCAAAATACCCAATAAGAGGCGCACAGGAAACAAGGCAAGATGCAAGTTCAAGTTAGTTCGAATACGATACAGATATCAAAAACGATTCAAGCAAGTGGATGAGATCCTAAAAACTTATCCTATCTTATTGCAGGCCTGTTCGGTCCCTAAGTTGAAACCGAACAATTTAGTCGTAGACCTGCATGGGCCACCACAAAAACCATGTCACGTCCCAGTCCCAAAATAACGAGGGACTGAGCACGTGAGCAATGGCCAGCAGCACGCACCGATGGACAACCCAATTTAATGGATCCATCAGGGCATGCTTAAGCTGTAGTCTAGCAATACTAAGTACAAGTCTCAGGTATTTCTAATCTCATCCACAGAAAGTCACAGATTAAAAGCCAGAAATTATGCAATGTAAATAAATACTGAAATCTCAAATAAGCTATCTCGGGAACAAATCCGAGAATTAGTCTGTTACATTTAAGAAAAGACAGGAATTTAAAATGCTGGAAATGGAAATACTGTATAACTGAAGCCGGTGCTCAAGAGAAGTCTTCGGCCACTATCTCGTCCCCTATTCCTTGTTCTGCTCCAAGGAGTGCTCCAGTACCGTACACCTCGGGGTAGTTTTCTTCAGCTGTACCTGGGGACATAGTCCATTCCAGGTCCTCAGGGGACATAACAAGGTACAGAAAATACAAGCCAAAACATATGCAGTGCAGCAATAAAATAAACAGCAGGGTAAATATGTAAACCAGCTAGTGATATGCAAGTGAGAGTTTTAGTCATACTCAGGCTGAGACTACTACAGGATCAGTGTCTAAGAAACCATAGCAGTATTTTCTAGAAGAGCCAGAACTTGTGCCAAAGCTCTGTATCAGAGACTAGGACACCTCCAGATAACATTATTTACATTATAATCAGCCTTGATATGGTAATACTCTCCCCACCCCATGTAATCTCACGTCACAGTTCCAGAATATATCAGGTACAAGTCACGCAAGTTTGAACTAATGCAATGAGTCAGGCTAGAATCTAAGCATGTAAACTGTAATGACATGAATATGTAACCTATACGGAATCACCAGGTATATCTCAGGCAATTCCGTCACATGAATAGTGTCAGGTGTCCTGGGTTGAGCAGTTAAACAAGTTCCATAAGAAACTACCAGAAAATCAAGTAAAATACTATAATCAGAAATGTCTAAGAATTGGCAGGCTTTACTTGCCCACTGATGTATAACCAAGTCCAGGAGATATGTAGCAAGCTGCAAGTTTCGGCGAGGTACACTTGCCTGTGGTTCCGGCTCGGGTTGCAGTTCTGACTTCGGCGGAAATTGCAGGCGGTACTCCGGTTGCTGAAACAAACATCACCATCAGATTCAGAAAATATCAATCAGCTAGAATCGCCTATCCTTGGGTCCAATTTGGAGACAAGGACAGAAACGGCAGTTTCGGGCCAAAACGGGGTCCACCGGTGGGCCCGCTTTGCACCGAAAAATGCGTCAGGGTCAACGGTCTCCAAATTCACCAAACTCAGTGTCAACAGGTCAGAAACGCTGATACGAACCCAACGGAACTTTCAAAAATGAATTCCGATGAGCCGATCACAAAATCGTCCGTCGAGCGGGGCCTGTGGGGCCTACGACACGCGATTTCGTCAACGTTCTCAGAATCGAACCAAACTTGACCCACAGGACCAGCGTATCGCTACGAGTCCGATGGCGCAAGTTTCGTCTCGATCCGACGTGTGTACACAAAGTTAGGGCGCGTTCCAGAAAGTACGGATACGGGGCGATGTCCGCGGATACGCGTTGATTCCGGTGTGCACGCACACCCGAATCAGCTTCCGCGAAATCCCACACGTCCGTATCGACGAGGCGCACGTATCTGTGAAGACCGCGCGCGACCAAGTCGTCCCGTTTGGCGGGACGTACTCAGTTCCGGGGTGAATCGGGGTCTGGATTTTTCCTGTTTTTAGATCGCGGTGTGCGATCACCACAGGACGCGATGCCCCGAACGGTTTGTCCGGACACCGAGAGGGTCATACAGGCTTCGCAACGCAATTTGCGGAATCAAAAACGGAGCTACGAGGAAAAAGTTACACGCACCTGAAGGGGACCCAAAAATCAGGGTCAGACCGTGTCCGACACGTGTCCGACTCGTGTCGGACACAGGGGAGATTAGGGTTAGGGTTAGGGCTAGGGGACTCGGCCGGCGGCGGGGACGGCGGCTCTGCCGCCAGGCGGAGGCGGAGGGGACCGGCGCAGCGCGGCGAGGCGGTGGCCGGGCTCGTCGGCGCTGCGGTGGCCGGAGGCGGCTCGGCTCGAGCTGCTGCGGCCTGCTGCTGTCGTCGACGGCGCTCGACGGCGGCTGGGCTGCGTCGGGGTCTGCACGGCGGGGCGTCACGGCGTTGCGGCGGAGGAGATCGACGTCGGCGGGGAGGGGTTCGACGGAGGATGGCCGGGGTCGGTGGGGGAGATCGGAGGAGGCTGGGGGGAATAAATAGGGCAGCGGGCGGGGACGCGCGGCCGAGCGGGACGGAGGTCGTGGGTCGCGGGGCCGCGCGGAGCGGAGACGTGGCGACGCGGGCGGGGACGTGCGGCCGAGCGGGGCGGCGGCAAACGCGGGAGAGCGGCGGTCGTGGGAGAGAGGGTGGGGGCGGGTACGGGCGGGGGCCGATAAATTCTTTTACATCCGGGGCATTTAAAAATAGGTCCGGGGCCCGATAAATTCCAGAAAAATTGCCCTAAGTCCAGTTTTCCATTTTACATCCAAAAATATTATTTTCATAATATTTTAATACTGTTTATTATCAATTAAAAATTATTGAATAATTAAAACCCTATTTTTAAATTACAGAAAATTCCCAGAAAATTCCAGAAAATTGTGAAAAATCCAGTTCTTAAAATTTTAAAAAAATTCAGGGGGTTTACATATCGCCTACTCGTGGTACCATCAGATTCGGCGGCAGAGGTAAGCTGAGCCTGAGATACATCGGACATTTTGACATCTTGGAATGAGTTGGCGAAGTAATTTATCGTCTTGTATTGCCTCCATCATTAGAAGGAGTGCATGACGTATTTCACGTATCGCAGTTGAGGCGAGATGTGGCAGACCCTAGCCACGTGTTTGATCATTCAGAGATTACAGTCGGGCCCAGTTTATCTTACGTAGAGCAGCCAGTGGAGATACTCGATCACAGTGAGAAGACTTTGAGAGGTCAAACTAATCGACTGGTCAGAGTTGCATGGAAGCATCATTCGCCAGGCGAGTCTACCTGGGAGTGTGAGGATTCCATTCGACAACGTTTTCCGTATTTATTTGAGGACCAAGGTACGAATTTACGTACCGCATTTGATTACCAGTTTGCTTTTAAATTCTCTTAGCTATTATCGTGCTTTACTTTTAATTTCGGGGACAAAATTTTTCTAAGTTGGAAAGGATGTAAACCCCTCCCTCATTTATTTCTATAGATAGTCTGTTATGGGATGGAAAATTTTGTTTTAGCAGCAGATGATTGAGGTTTAGAGTAAGGTTACAGTTGTTTGATTTTAAATTAAACCCTTGGCGCACCTACCGTTGTTAAAATATTCGGGACCCAACATCAGCCCATAAATTCCAACAAATTGTTGTACTTTTGACTTGGCACGCTAATTTAGGCGTTGTACTTTTCCGTCACTCAAAATCATATTTCCTTGTGCTCTAAATTAATTGCATAATTTCCGTAACCGGAATCCTTATTTAAATCCCGTGTCGCGCACCGGTGTCGTTGCCATCAATTTTGAGACACCAACTTAACCCGTTGAGCCGGACCAATAAAAGGGTCCAAGACTGACACCTAGCCTACACCATTCATGACCTTTGTGTCACTCTCAATTGAGATTTCATGTGCCCCCATTTAATTTAAGTGCACATGGCAATTTATTCTAATTAAATTGGGGATACCAACTTTGACTAATCATATTTTAATCCCAATTTAATTCCAATGCCTATTTAATTAAGCCCATACAAAACACACAACACTCCCTCACCCTACATAACACCAAACACCAATTCTCCCATATTTTTTCTATCATTTTATGTGTTTGTGCAAATACCCAAACTTAAGGGGCTAAATTATAAATATTGTGACATGTGGCATAACCTCATTGGTCAAAGCCAAATGGAGAAGCCCTCCATTCGTTGACTAGTCAAAACCCCCTCCCATGAATAAAAAATCTCCATGAACAATCCTGGCCATTCATTCAAATGGGGAGCATCAACACCACACATTCCCACATCACATCCCCTATTTAATGTCTCTTTCTCCCCTCTCCCCAATGCAGGCCCTAATCCCTAGGGACATTGAAAACCACCCTCCTCTCTCTCTCCTCCCTCTTCCTACACACTCAGCAAAAATACACCACTCCTCCCATTCTTTTCTTCTTTTTCCTTTCTTCCACTTCACTTAGCCGATCCCCTCCGGCCGGCCTCACCCCTCCGGCCGTTCGAGCTCCTCTACCAGCCAGCAAACCTCCACGAGCCGCTTACCTCCTCCATCACCTCCGCCCTGACTCCACCCGTCCGGCCACGACTGCAGATTCTCCGCCCGCTGTCGTCACTCCGGCCTACCCATCTCGGCCCCGTTCCCTCCAACGGAACCACCAGTCGAGCTCCTCTGCCCGGCTGCTTTCAGTCGACACCCTCCAGTCGACCGACAACCCACAGAGCAGCACCCATGGCGGAGGCGGTGCTCTCCGGAGCAACGCACTGGTGATCGAGCGGCGGCTGACCTTCGTCGTCGACGGTGAGACGACGAGTTCCTCAGCCTCGCGTGGTTTCCTCAACGGGCACTGGCAACGTGCGGCGGATCCTCCACCGAGCTCCACCTCTCCGGAGCTCCCCCTCCGGCAGTCGAGCCGACCACCGACTGCTGCTCCGGTTGAGCTGCTGCGCCACCCTCGATCCCGCTGAAGCCTATATCCCCCCTCCGGCCAACCGACGGCTGATCCCCATGAGCCGAGCTCCCTTTTCCGGCACGCCATTACTGCCACCTCCACGAGCTCCGGACGCAGGCGGCCATCCCCATCCGCCATTGCCTTAGCCAACCGACTGCTGTACCATCCTCCGGCCGAGATCCCCCTCCGGCCACCCGTTGAACCTCCACATCACATCCCCCGCACCTCCAGCTTCACACCACCACAGTCGGCCTCGCTACCCCCGTCGGCGGAGGGGTCAGCTCCCTCAACGTGCAACTCAGGAAGGGGCTCGACCTCTACGCGTCGCTCGTCCACTATTTCAACCTGGAAGGGCTCCGGACGAGGCACGAGAGCGTGGACATCGTCGTGATCCGGGAGAACACCGAGGGGGAGTACTCGGGGCTCGAGTACGAGGTCGTCCCCGGCGTCGTCGAGAGCCTCAAGGTGATAACAAAGTTTTGTTCACAGCGGATTGCAATATGCTTTTGAATATGCTATGTGAGTTTAAGGGTTGAATGCATCGAGATTTAGGGTTTTATTACATCGTTTTATATGCAAATTAATTATTGACGAGCAGGTAATTTATGGTAAAGGGGTGGTGATATCGTTAAGTTGTTAATTATCTCGAGGATTTGATTACTAGCGACAAAGTCAGTTGAGGAATACAAATATATATTTGTGAACTATACATATGTGAGATTATAGGATTTATTTCGTAAGTTTAATGGAAAATTTATGGTTAAATGTTAAGTAGAGATGTTAGGGTTATTACATTAAATTGAGGGTAAGTGAATGTAATGAATTTTATAGTTTGATGGGACAGAATATCTGCTTGATGGTTAAAATGTTAAATATAACGAGTTTAGGGTAAAATGTCATAAGAGATTTTTAAAGAGTTATTTATTCATTTTATGCAATTGATTATTGTTGATGAGTAGAGTTAAACGGATGTGAAATAATGTTGTGATATTAAAACATTGATGGACATTGAGGAGCAGGAGATTGATTGTGAAATAGTATGTAAAATCAAACCATTAGTCAGTGATTGAGGACTGAGAAATATTAATAATATTATTGGGGAGCGGTGTTCAAATAATTTATGGACTGTATCTATAATCGAGGGTTTAGATAATTAGTAATTATTTATTTCGAGGATGAAAATTAAACGTTCAGGATAATGTCTGTGAATACCAGGAGGAATCTAAGGATTGATCATGGCTTGAACTGCTGATAAACACCATGATGGATAGTGGGATTGAGGATTTGTTTTGATGATATTATACATGTGATCGATCGTATTAGATGTAACGAACCTCCGAGTCAATCTTGGTCAACCCTCTAGCGTCGTATCCCTGTGAGTTGTAGCTGAGTCTGAGCATATGATTAGATGTGTGTCACATCCCTGTTTGCCGCGTGATAGTTTATTGATTGAGTTTGTATCTCATCTCTAGGTACTACGGGACCCGCGGACTTGGACGTGGTACCGGATCCCCATCACCAGCAGCCGGACGCAGGCAAGTGTACCTTGCTACCCTGTATTTCAGTTACAGATAGATTATTGTTTCATTATGTACATTGTGCGCATGATTGTTTACGATCGATACATCACGTCCGGATCACAACCGGGTGCAGACGTTCGTCGTAACATCTTGTAACGAATGTTAGATGTTCGTAACCCCTCGATGTACGTACCTGAGTATATCGTCACCCCAGGACACATCATACACTGATATCGTGCCAGATTTCCTGTATCCTGATACTGACATAATGACCGGAGACTAGGACGACCTTAGGGTCGCGACTGTTGAGTTATTTTTGTGTGACGAGACTGTTAGATAGAGATTCAGGTTCAACGCACAATCGTTGACCGCTTGGGATAGGAAAAACAGTTACTAGACGTTTGGGCTCCTCTGCACGCGCTTATATATATATATATATATATATATATATATGTATTTTTTCTGTAGTGATCATGTATCTAGTGTAGTTGTATCACCGGTGTGACTCTTTGCCCGGAGCTGCGGTACGTTCCGTGTGTTTCCGTGTCCGGAGCTACGGTTTTATTTTGGACTGCCCACGCGTCGAACATTGTCTTTAAACTGTGTCACCCTTAGTTGGTTATGCTAGATTATCCCGTCGTTGTACTTGTACTTTTTGTTATACTTGGCATGCTGTATTTTTGTACCTTGTTACGTCCCTCTGAGGACCTGGTCTCCTGCCAGTTTTGCAGCATAGACGATTACGGAGCATTGGAGTTGCTGATAGAGTTGCGTGTCTTGCGGGCATTGTACCAGGTACTCATATCATTTCTACCGGCATTATGGTTACTTTATTCATATTGATTATTCATCTGCTGTTGTAGCCTAGTTTTTTTTTGTAGACTCATTTTTTCTCGAGTCTATTCGAGTTTTTGTGTTATTAGGCGGCCTACTTTAGCACATGTAGCTCTTTCTTGTATACTTATGTTCATTGTGGATTGAGACATAGAGGTTTATATTTATGGGATTTTTAGATAGTGCCCTTTATATTATACAGCTTATACGTATTCGAGTCATACCAGAGTCTGGTCGAACGCGTAGCTGGCATGTCGCGTATTTCTGGTCCTACGTATTTTGGGACTGGGGTGTGACAATTATAGTGTCGGTATGTGAAAATTCTAAATGCCTTAGACAAATGATGCATTTTTGCAACATCCATCTTGGATCTATATAATGCGTCGTGATACAAATATAAACATAATTTTGCTTAGTAGTCCATATATCAGAAGTTAAAGCTAATTTACTAATATGCATAATTTTTTTTTCAAAACAATCTTATCTTTTTGAAAAAAATTCAGAGCCTCTGCTCTAGCAGTAGATCTAGAAACTTTAGTAAAACAAGGATTAAGGATATTACTTGCATAATTATAGTAGAAATTATTCTCACCAAATATAAATGTTTGTTCCTCACATATTATATAGCTTGCTAACTCAGTCTTGTTACGAGCATCATAATAAGTAAAGTTACCTAAAGAATATCCTTGACCACCGATACTTAGATGTATTTGTGTAGCCTGCAGTGTGTCTTTGCCATAACAATTTTTGTAGTATCTTTTTAAAGTGTCCGTGCCATCATTTTTTTCTATTTGTAAACCCGTTTATATTTCTTACATTCCACAGCTTTAGGTATTTATTTTTGATCTTTTGGATCTAAAATCGGTGCGCCCTCATTATCAATGACAAATATTTTTGTATAATATTTCCATAAAAAAATTGTTTTCTATTGGCAATATTTGTAGCCGTGGCCATACTCCTAACTTCAGGAGGTGACATTTGTGTCGGTGGCGCAGAATCATGAATATGATTATTTTCAAACATATTATTATAATAATCATAATTTTCTATAGGTTGGTTTGAACCTTGTCCATCCATATTAATTTTTTTTTTTTTTTTAAATAGAGCTAAATTAATTACTTCTCTACCAAAAGAGAGAGAGAGAGGAAAGAAAAAAAAATGTAAAATCAGAAAAAAAACTATTCGGTAATATTAAACTTACTTGTAACGTCTAGTAGAAGTCTCCAAAAGAAATCGCAAGAAAATGCGTTGAGGGGGAAGAAGTTGAACTATAGTAATTGCTTTGCTTCTAAACTTTGTAAGTGCCTTGCTTCTAAACTTTGTAAAAGAGAATAAATTTTTTAAGAGGAAAAAAATTTTGTTGTATTTATTTCTCATGAATTATTGACTATTTATAGGATTTTTTTTTTCTTCCAAATGACCCAAAATATCCTACAAAAGAGTTGTTATAATGAATATTTGGGTCATTTTGCTAAAATGACCAAAAATATTCCTAAAACGAAAAAAAAACTACCACTAAAATGAAAATATTTTGATAAAAAATACCCACCAACGACTATATTTAAAAATATAAAAATAAATTCCAGCCGATTCGGACCTGAACTGGGTCGGTCCGGACCGTTCAAACCGGACCGTCTGAATTCGACTCGGTACGAACGGAGCCGTCAACGGACCGGACTGGCGGATCGGATCCTCCGATCCAGTCCAGACCCGTGGGGGGAGTGGAGTGGGTCGAAGCTAATCGGTCCTTCGACCGAATCCAGACCGGTCCGGATAGGGTTTGACAGGCCCGGATCGAGTTACAGGCAGCCGCCTTTAACACAGTTTGACCTCTCTTTTGTATGCTCGTCTCTTCCCGGGTTTGAGTTGGAGTCTGGACCCTATCCACCTTTTCGGGTCTAAGCTGCACTGCAACATATCCACAGACTCGTGCATAGAGTGATTAAAAAACTGCATGGAAACTCGTGAAATTCCTAAAGTTCCAATCCAGTACTCGCTTCTCTCCTCCAAACAACATCAGAAACAAATCACAACCGTTATTCTGCAAAGCATCTCGCCCCATCAACTCCATTGACGGCCAAGATAGAGTAAATCCCGTGTCCGCTGTTTGGTTTCACACAGCACAGTATGCCCTTACGAGTATCATCCACAAGGGGCGCAGCAGAACTGAAGCGGTTTATTGAGAACACATTGGCTTGCCGAATAATAAAATATTATTTTATTTGTTAAAAAAAGAAAAAGGGTCAAAAAGAATAAAGAACAGATTCGAAAACCAAACCGCGACTCTTTTTTTTCTTTCTGTTTTTCTTTCTGTTTTTTTTGCATATAAACACCATCAAACTACGTTGTTTTTTTTAATCCTCCATAGATTGTTTCTTCTTAAAAAAATGTGAGCTAGTAGAATAATAATAGACACACAAATTCCTAAATCATATGGATAAAAAATATGGGACTTTGAATTTTACTCATATAAATTTTTTTTCTACCCGAAACCTCCTGCCATTTCTTAACCGATGCCAGGACTCGATATCCGGACCTACTCTGTAATGTTCCGTACTTATCACTAGGCTACATCATAGGGGACAAATTTTATTTATATAAGCTTTGTCTTGGATTGTACTCTACCGATTCACCTACAATTTGGATCAACAATACATAAAGTAACTTTCGATAACAATAAAAAAGAAGAAGTGTAGGTGGATCAATTCATCAAGTTTCTATCAAAATAGAATCTAAATTTTTTTGTCATTCATTGGTTATTAGGGACATTCCGAAAACGTTTCGATTATCTTATGACATCCGGATAAAATTTTGAATTAATAAATGTTGCAAAAAAAAAAAAATTTTTTTTATATGCCATTTCTATCGTATTAGGAACTAAGTTCTCAAGGAGAAATTTGAATCGTGTCCATCCCCACAGGAGTCCCCTAACGTAATCAATAGACCACGATCTCATGGAAAAAAGTACAAAAATATATTTATAATTTTTTTTTACCTAATAGAATGACAAAAACAAATAAAACTTTTGCTTATTATGGAAATTACGTTCAGGTATTTCACTATAATTTATATAAATTTAACTTAAAATTTATATTTTATATACTTTTTTTTTTTTTACATACTCAACAAGTAGTAATCAAGTTTGTAGGGATTAGTTGGATCAAGATTTTACCTATGTTGAAGATCAAATCTATTTTTAGTGATTGAATTATATCTGAGTAAAGATACATCGTGGTCTAAATTTTCAGATAAATCAGGTCACGTTCAACATCATATTTGTTTCTTGGTCTAGATATTTCTCCTAGTTAGTTACAAATTCCATACATTTCAATGAACAAAAAATCAATTTTTCTAAACATGTGTTATTTTTTTCTTTCTTTCCCATTGTCTAAGCTAGTTAGTTTGTTACTTGGGACTTCTAAGCATATAATACAATCTAAAGGACTTGTGTAAATTTAAGAAATAATTAAGGGACTCATATGCAAATAGACCCATTCCTTTCGTTTCTATCCCTCCCCTCTTCGTTCCAACCCTCATAAAAGTCGAGTTTCTAATTATTCTTCTTGTTCTTCTTATCCAATCCTTAAAGTTCCAATCTTGTTTGTTCCTGATCGCCATTAACCATGAGGAAGAAGCTCGACACCAGGTTTCCTGCGGTATTTTCTCTTTTTTCCCCTTCTCCCTCTCTTTATCGACTATTTGATGATATGGTGATTGGCGGCGATTTTTTATTTAAAATTTTATTGTGTTTTTAGGGTTTTAAGGGGGATTTGTAATCTAGGTCTTGTTTTTATTTTGGGCTATTTTGATATAGGTTTTTTGCTGTTTGGTTGGGAATTAGGGCTAAATATGAGCCCCTATATTTTGTTTTATAAGCTTTGAGTGAATTGGGGTTGTTGATTTTTATGTGGTTGATTAATTATTGAAGTTCTACTTTACATTAGGTTTAAAGTTTGCTCCTTTACCATTGGGTTGGAATAATGTGTATTGTTTACTGGACAAGAGAGGATAAGATAGTTTTAGAGATGCTCCAAAAATCCTGTTGCAGGAACCGGAGTTACCATAAATTGACCTGTTTGCCGGCTATTGGGATGGTCATTCTTTTTGACTCGTTGGGTTAATGTATCGTAGAGATGAATGTGATTCCCTATAGAAAGTTGTATCTGTCTTACTCTTTGTCTAGAGTCTTTACAGTGTAACTAAGAGAACTTGGAGGGTGCTCCTTGGTTACATGAGATTAAGCTTCCATATCCAAAATATAGGTCTACTTGCCTGCCGAGTGCCGACTAGCCACCTAGGTTTTATGGCATGACTCTCTAATGCTCATAGCTAACTACCTTGATTTGGAATTTGGCATTGGTATAGAGGGTTGACGTCAGGTCGACAACCGGTCACAAAAAACTTTGTTGAATCCTTTTTTGTCGAATCCTTTATGGAGCTTTCTTATGCTCCACAGCTGATGTGCAACAATGGAGAGGACTGCCTGTTCTAAATCAAGGAAACTACTCAAAATTGCATGCTTCGTTCCACTTGAGCACTCCGAAGAAGCCTACCCCCACCAGTCCCGTTTCATATCAGGTGACATACTGTTCCTTGCTCCATAATTCTGCTTTATGGGTAACCTTGTGTTGGACATGTATCAGACATGAGACATATACTACAATATACACCAGGGCACAACAATATCAATGCAATATTGTATCTTCGTGCCCGTAGTATTGTCTCATATTCATGTCCATGCAAAAGAGTACATGAGTTTTGGGGGAGCTTATACATTAGAAAATGCTTTTGTATTTTGATCTAGGTCGTTGCGTTCATAATTATTTGGCATTCCTACATTAAGTGGTTCACACTTGAAAAAAGGAGTAAACTAGAAATATTCTTATACCATTCCTATTTACTAAGAGTTTGTTCTAGAGACCCTTTAAGAATTATGTTTAGTATACTTTAGCAGATCACATTTTAGTCTGCTAAATTATTTTTTTACAGTTGCTTTGACTGCCAAGTGCTCTGACTTGGTGCCTAAAATTTATAGGCGAAGAGGATATAGGAGGCATTTTCTGAACACCTTTCACATCCCTCCAATTTTGTATTATGGGCAGGGAGTGGAAGCAGTAAATTTCGATTATCAATGTTAATTTTTATACACTTCCTATGTTGACCATATGAAGCTCAAATTATTAGGCAAAAGTTCAGGCTTTCGTGTTCATGTTGCGTGCCAAAGAATGACCTTAACTAAAAAAGTTTTCTCTACTCAAGATCTATGGAATTCCACCAATTGTAGCCACCACCTTCAAGTACTGCTGTAATGGCATCTATTCTTACTCCTAAATTTGACCTCGTAAAATCATGCCCCCCCTCCTCCTCTTTCTCTCTCTCTCATCTATTGCCCCCTCACTTTGTATTTCCTAATTTATTGATCACAAGTTGATTTTTGATATGAGAAGCACATTTGTTGTTATCTTGTTAAAGATCCAGTTCTTAAGGTAATGTGTTATTAAAGACCAAGTCCTTAAAACTAATGTGTTTAAGTGTTTTTACTTTTTGAATTAGCTTACCCTTAAATGTTGTCCATTTCAATTTTGGTCCATCTAACTCTTGTAACTGTAGAAGCATGAAAAATCTACAGACCGCATAGAACTCATGCCGCATAAAATATGATCTATGCGGCCAGATAGAAAGCCGCATAATAAACTACATGCGGCCAGAGCAACCAAGGAGCAAGAGGTCGCATAATGAGCTCCTGACACAGTCTCCAATGTCTGACATAAAATTTTGACATCTTCGAAATTCGTGAAAGGGACGATATGCAAAAAGATAGAAAGTCACATCTGCATTGATGGCCTTGACAGACGCGCCACACCACATATCCTCCTATCTGCGGCTTCGGCCATATGCAGCCTCGTCAACAAGCGGATGTAGTGTCCATTCGACCAAAGCCAGAAGAGAGCACGTATGCGGCCTGGACGAGCATGCGGCCTGAGTGTCCATCTGACCAAGGCCAAAAATGATGCATATACGGCCGCAACGCCCTATCGGCCTCGCTAACATGCGGCCAGAGTGTCCACTCGATCAAGGTCCAAACGAGAGCACATATGCGACTACAAAATTCATGCGGCCTCGCCATCATGCGGCCAAGTTATGCGGTCTCCAGCTCACAAGATCTTTCCGTTACAACTGCAGAGATCTTCACACAGGTGGTGCTGACTACGTGGCCAACTGACCAAGTCATGCCTACAACGGGTTGATAACAACCCCGAGATCTCTTCAACAACATATCTCAACGAAGGCCACATGGCAATCGGCCCATGGAATGCGACAACCGTTGCAACAACATTCTGTTGAAGGAGTCTTATACGGCCACCAAACAGAGACATATGCGGCATCCATAGTCCATCAACACGATGGCTATAAATAGGAGCAACTTGAACGTTCTAAGGGCTGGCTATCTGCGAACCTATAATCAAGCAAGAGAGAAGAGCTTCCTCCTCCTGCATCGGATCGTCTACGGAGTAAAGAGAGTTGCTACACTCCTAACCCTCCATCGTCACCCCCAGAAAACAAATTTGTACTTGGATTGTCTCCTAGGACTTCTCTGTACTTTCTTTTCATTTGTTAATTAAATCAAGTTCTCTTAAACTTCGAATTTAATGGCGAACAAGATGGCGACTCTGTTGGGGACTAACTTCTCCTCTGATGAGAACACTAGAGGCCAAGCGTGCCAAATCCATGCAGACTTCATCCACCAACCCTCGGAGTTCCTACACCCGACTGTTGCGTCCTGGCCGTTCGAAGCCTGGGGTATGGATATCATTGGGCCGATTAGTCCACCTTCATCCAAAGGACATCGGTTCATCCTCGCCATCATCGACTACTTCTCCAAGTGGGCGAAAGCAGTACCACTCGCGGAAGTCAAGACCTCCAAGGTGATCAGCTTCGTCAAGCATCACGTCATATACCGCTTCGTCTTGCCACAAAGGATCATTCATGACAATGGTCCACAATTCGCAAGTCATGCATTCTACCGTTTCTGCGACAAAAATCGGATTCAGGATGTAGCCTCAACCGCCTACAACCCAGCAGCAAATGGTCTGGCAGAAGCCTTTAACAAGACCATCATAAAGCTACTCAAAAAGTTCGTGTCTTCCAATAAGCACGACTGGAACGAGAAGCTGGGTGAATGTCTCTGGGCCTATCGTACAACGGTCATAATAGCTACTGGCTACACGCCTTTCTCTCTGGTGTACGGAAGCGAAGCGGTCCTTCCTCTCGAGATCCAAATCCCTTCTCTCCGAGTGGCCCTCTCTAACCAATTAACCGTCGACGACAATCATCGCTGACGGCTACAAGAGTTATAAGCACTCGACGAGAAACGTCTCTTAGCTCAACATTGCATTGAGCTATACCAACTGCGTCTCTCGAGAACCTTCAACAAATGAAGAAGAGGACCTACCAAGTGGGTGATCTCGTCCTGACCGTAAGGAGGCCGATGGTTGTGACCCACAAAACGACCGACAAATTACAACCCAAATGGGAAGGCCCGTTCGTCGTAGAATCAGTATTCTCCAAAGGCGCCTATCAGCTCGCGAAATCTAACGACGACTTCCTCATGATTCCTATCAATGACAAGTTCCTAAAAAAGTACTACGTCTAAACTTGACTTGTACTCCCCTCATCACCAGCGGGGCAACCCATATGTACATCTCTACACTCTTGGTTCTTCATCCCCAACAAGTGCCTACGTGCAACATCTTCCTCTTTACAAATTTTTCGTAAAAGCCATTATCTGTATCCAGGAGTCCGGGATACGCAACGGATGATAGATCCTCAAAGTCTTCCCAGCGGAGCAATCCTCAGGTCCACTCGTACTCCCGCAGTGATCACGTTACGTGTCCATTCGACCAAAGCCAGACGAGAGCACGTATGCGGCCTGCACGAGCATGCGGCTACGACGCCATGCGACCTGTGTGTCCATCTGACCAAGGCCAAAAAGGACGCATATGCGGCCGCAATGCCCTATGCGGCCTCGCTAACATGCGGCCAGAGTGTCAATTCGACCAAGGCCCAAACGAGAGTACGTATGCGGCTACAAAACCCATGCGGCCACGCCATCATGTGGCCAAGTTATGCGGCCTCCAGCTCACAAGATCTTTCCGTTACAACTGCAGAGATCTTCGCACAGTTGGTGCTGACTACGTGTTCAGCTGACCATGTCACGCCCACAACGGGTTGATAACATCCCCAAGATCTCTTCAACAACATATCTCAACCAAGACCACTTGACAATCGGCCTATGGCATGCGACGACAGTTGCAACCGCATTCTGTTGAATGAGCCTTATGCAACCACAAAACAGAGGCATATGCGGCATTCATAGCCCATCAGCACGATGGCTATAAATAGAAGCAACTTGAACGTTCTAAGGGCTGGCTATCTGCGAACCTACAGTCAAACAAGAGAGAAGACCTTCCTCCTCCTGCATCGGATCGTCCACGGAGTAAAGAGAGTTGCTACACTCCTAACCCTCCATCGTCACCTCCCAGAAAATAAATTTGTACTTAGATTGTCTCCTAGGACTTTTTTGTACTTTCTTTTCGTTTGTTAATTAAAACTAGTTCTCTTAAACTTCGAATTTAATGACGAACAATAACCTCTCTAGAGTTGCCCAAACTTATAAACTTCTTTAGTAATGAGCATCTCATGGTTAAATACAATAATTAAATCAGGTTAACCTTATAGGTTGGCAATATTTTTGACAAATTTACCCTTCTTTACCTCTTAACTTGCCAGTTTATGGCATTATGTTGTTTTATGCCTTGTATCTCCGCCCTAGTGAATAGACTTTTCTAGTTCTCTCATAACTTAATCCTCCATCCTTTCTTGTCGTCCACTATCTTCATTGTGTCCTTTGCTACCAATGTATCTTTCATTAGGCCCACCACCCTATTGTCACGCTCCGGTTACGCAAAACTGAAAGCTAGTCACTGGACGTGATATCGTACACGTCTAGATTGTACTTGTATAAGGCAAGAAGATAAAACAGTAAATGGTGTATCACGAAACGACGATATTACAGCGAAAGAAACAAAGTCATAAAAATGTCACACGGAATATACGAAACAAATATCTTTTATTGATAATACAACTGATTACAAAGGCTCTCAATAGCCCTATTGAATATGCCAACTTGATTTACAACACTCATGATCTCTCTAGCTCACAAAAGATTTTGTCGTTCCGTACATGGCGAGTTGGGTATCAGTACGTATCACGTACCGGTGAGTGAGGTATCTCATTCGTCTAAACCAATACTAAGTAATCTTGTGAAGCATACAATTTATATGATGATTTTTCTATTTAGAGCTAGATTGATTTAGTTCATAATCCATGACATATACTGAAAACAGGAGAGCATGTGAGCATGTATGCATGTAAGCATGTTATACTTGATAGCGTAAGTAAAACAGGAAACATACTAAACTGTGTCACTTAACAGTAATTTTTTACCACAACCGATGGGCCACTCTTGCACAAGGTAAGGTGAACACTTACCGTCCTGCATAAGACATACGTTAGTATGCCGTCTATCTATATGAAGGTCACTGGCATTCTGAGTCATCTTGGACTGTATATCCGGTAAGACGAGGATTACTTCGCGCTCGGGTTGCAAGCCCCGTCGAAGGTTCTGAATACCAAGTATTGTGATACGTCCTTCCAGTCCGGATAGCAAGCTCAACTGTAGGTCCCACAATACCCGTGCAACTGAAGCACCTTATCATAATTTTCTCCTAGGTTGATTCGGTTCCAGTGTCCCGGATACCGTTTCGAGGAAAGCCAAACTTTGTGCACAGGTTATTCATGTCCATAACCATACAAATGCGTGTATAGCTGACTATAAAACGCGTGCATGGTACCGAAACGTAAGTAAAGTAATGTACATATCTACTTGGCACATTATATCATTCTCGCGTTAACTACATGCTCATTCGATATTCCGATTGACGACCCGTAGGTTCCAACATATCGATAGTTCTTGGATACCGTACCCCTTCCGACAGTTTCGTGGTTTCGAACCACAACTGCTTGCTTCGCATACGAAGCTTATAATCTGTATACTGACAATTCCGTAGCATTATGCCACAACTGCTCGTTTCGTCGACGAAGCATTACTACTCGATACTCGTGCATTGATGCATGTCGCGATACAGTTATTCAATGTTTTATACTCAGTATTCAAGCATGCAAGGTGGTTCATTTTTTTAGGACATGAAGGAGTAGAAAAGAAAGGCCAGAGTCCACCGGCCTTATCCAGATTTGTCTATCGCTCTGCCTAGCTGATACAATTATTTCCTCAACTGTGTGATCCAACGTGATGCACGATCTTTTTAACTGGCATAACTGCATGGAGACTCCGTGCTCCTCTATTATCCGACCCAACCAAATTAAGCACGACTGCACCACCAATTAAATCCTACGAACTCTCGTACTGTTCTGAACTAGTCCGTCGATTCAAACTACGTTACACACGCCATGCCTCACGATGCCTCTGTCCGTTGTGAGGCAATACTCCGATCATAAGAAACTTCGCATACTACCTGCACATGGAACTAAACCCAATCAGTCCTTCGAGTCAACACACTATCGTAATGCACCGTGCAGAGCGGGACATTACATCCCTATCACTTTCTTGTTAACATATCTTTCACTAGGCCCGCCATCCTATCACTCTCTGTTGTCTCCGCCCCTCGGCCTTTTTCTATCCTCGTTGCCCACCGCTTTTCTCGTCTTCCCACAAATATCCGTCTTCCCACAAATATCCACCATTGTCTTCTTTCATGCTAATGATGTTCCACTCTTCTTATTTTTGTTATTGATATGGAGACAAAGGTGGACGTATCTACCCATGCTTATTTTCCTATATTTCACCTGTGCCATAACCATTGTGTTCCCACCAAATTTCAGATCCCAAAAAGAATCAAAATTACTCTTCCAAATATTCCTAATCGTGGAGGTATTTTCCTAATTTTATTCGTCTTTAATTTATTTGATTTATCATCATCATCTAACTTTTTATTCCCCCCTCAGTGTAATTTCTTTATTCATTGTAATTTCGAATCTAATTTATATCGTCCTTAATTTATTTGATTTTCATCATCATCATCATCATCTAATTTCTATATAATTTTCATGTTATAGTGTAATGTACCTCTACTTGTTCTTCTTTCTTGTATTGTTTTTACCAAATATAGGGATTTTATAAGGATCCAATGTACCTCTACTTGTTCTTCTTCCTTGTATTGTTTGTTGTTTCCTTCTCCTCTTGCTCCTTCTTCGCCTTCTTAAGGTTCTTATTACCATCATCCTTAATGTTGTGGTTGTTCATGTCGGGAATGGACGCGGATGAATACCCACACTTGTCACAAGGCTTGATCTAGGAAATAGCCAAGGCACTAGACTTCACCAAATTCTTGTTACTGACCATGTCTAATTAGATGAGTAGGAAACTAGAATGAAACATGGAAAGTACAATATAAATTAGATGATGATAAATCAAATAAAATAAGGACTATATATATCTGAAATTACAACAAATAGAGAAATTACTCCGAGGAAAGAATATAAAATTAAATGATGATGATAAATCAAATAAATAAGGACTACTAAAATTAGAAAAATACCTTTACGATTGAGAATAATGAGAAGATATGGAATTTGGTGGGAATGAATGGTTATGACACGGGTGAAGTATAGGAAAATAAGCAGGGGGTGAAAACACTTGTTTTTATCCAGGTATTTTATTATAATCTATACAAATTAACTAAAATTTTATGATTTGTATACTTCATGTCTTTTTTTTTATATCCGCAAAGAATACTAGTTCGGCAGGTTATGTTTCATTTGGATCCAGTCTACTTATTTTGAGGATCGGATATACTTTTGATCACTAAACCTTGATTATAGACACATCTGGGTCTGTTCGATTCAGATAAGCCATATCGAGTTCAGGGTCGGGTTTGTTCTCCGGTCTAAGTGGGTGGGTGCCCTAGTTAGTTACAAGTCCCATTCATTTCCACAAAAAAGTAATTTATTTATTTATTTAAGTTGATAGAAGGGTTTTTTAATGATACAAGTGTCCCAAATCTTTTATATTTAGAGTTAGGTATCCCAAATCTTAGTTCTTGTAGAAAAGTTATCCCAAAATCAGACAATGTGAGTTAAGAGTCCCCCTCCATCTCCATCAACCAAGAACTAACCTAAACATTGGATTAATTGTATAAAATTACCATTTTGCCCTTCATCCTTCCTCTTATTTCCCTTCCTCCACCATTAGCTCAAACAAACCCATAAACTTCGATTATTCTCAAATATTGGATTAAAATAACACAAACTTTCATTTTGTAGCATGGATTTAAGAGGAACCCATGAACCCAAAGAGAAATTATTGTCTAAATGTGAACCCTTGCTAACGTGAGCTCAAGAAGAAGCCATTGTTTCATTATCTACAATAGGTAGCACGAACCCAAGAAAGAACCTTGAATACCCATAAACTCATTGCATTAGCTCGATCGAGAAGGACCCATGATCACATTTCTATTATGTGCTCACTAATAACCCATGAAGTAATTATATATCATGAGTTAAAGTGCAAAAAACCCCTCCTCCAATTTGTCTCGTTAACAAAATAAGACTCGATAGACAAATATAGCAATTCAACTCTCCTGCAATATATGACTCGATTCAAATGTCCCCTACCGTCTACAAACTGTCAGAATTGACCGTTAGTAACTGTTTTAAAAAAAACCAAAATACCCTCCCCCCTCTTCCCCGTTCACCCCTCTCCCCTCCCTCACCACTCTCCCCTCCCTTACCACCCAACCCCCCGCGGTGGTGGCAGCCCCCAGCCCCCCTCCTCCCCCCTCCTCTCCTTACGACCACCCGCCCCACCCTCTCCTCCTACCCCCCCTATCCCCCGCGGTGGTGGCAGCCCCCAGCCCCCCTCCTCCTCCCCGTGTGGCCACCCTCCTCCTCCCCTCCCCCCCTCCGCATGGCCACCCGCACCCCCTCTCCTCCTCCCCCCCCTCCGCATGGCCACCTGCGCCCCCCTCTCCTCCTCCTCGCCTTCCTCTCTCCTCCCCGTCCCCCTCCTCCCCACAACGGGGGGGGGGGGGGGGGAGAATGGGGGGAGGGGTAAAATCGTCATTTCAGGCGTATTTTAATGTCCGTTAACGGCATAATTCAAAATGGGTGTAAACTGAGCCAAAATAAAAATGTGAGGGTTTTTTAAAGGCATGGGTCTTTAAATGCAAAAACGCAAATCTAAGGAGAGATTTTTGCACTTTATCCATGAAGCTTACTAGGAACAAGACAAAAATGATGAAGATGTGGGCAAAATTGTCAAAAAGAACAATTATATTAAAGTTAACGGAATATGCCCTTATTAAATGAGCTAAGTTAACTAGGGGACTCTTAACTCACATTGTTTAGGATTTGGGGGACTTTTTCGACTCCACAATTACTAAGATTTATGGTACCTAACTCTAAATATGAAAGATTTAAGGGACTTATATTGAAAAAATCCTTGATGAAATATGTTCAAAAATTCATGATTTAAGTTAAACATGGTATCTATAACTTAATTGTTATAAGAGTCATTTTGGACTTCTAAGCACATTATTAAAGGATTTATGTTAAACTAAGAAAACTTAAGGGACCTATATGCAAGAGACCCTTTCCTTTTTGTTTCTATCCCTTTCTTCGTTCCAACTCTGATAAAAATTAAGGTTTTCTTTTCTTTTCCAATCCTCAAAGTTCCAATCTTTTCTTTTTGATCTCATTAGCACGAGGAAGAAGCTCGATACTAGGTTTCCCGCAGTATTTTCTCTCTCCTCTCCCCCTCTCTCTTGACTTTTGGATGATATGGTGATTGTTTTTGATTTTTTGATTTTTAATTTGATGTTGTTTTTGGGGTTTTAAGGGGGTTTTGCAATCTGGGTCTTGTTTTTTCTTTTAGGTCTTTGACAGGGTTTTTTGCTCTTTGGTAGGGATTAGGGATAAATTTAATGCGCCTCTCTGCTGGAATATTGTGTTTGAATTCTTGCTCTTGTGTGGCATAATCTTTAAATGCAATGGAGTTGCTAATTTTTCCTGTAGTTAATTAATTCTTGAAGTTCCGTTACTGTTGGGTTTAAAGTTAGGGAATAATGGATTTTGTAATGGTTGCAATACTAGAACCGGGGGGGGGGGGGGGGGGGGGGGGGGTTAGGTTAGTGATAACTTCACATTTTTGAAAAAAAAACAAGGGAGATATAAGTTTTTTGGGTGAAGCTGGGGATAGGAAGCAATAGCACTTCAAAAATGCGATTGTGGTTTTTGTATCACTTCATGCTAGACATACCAAAGTTACCATAAATCACTCAACAGTCGACTATTTGGGATTGTCATTCCTTTTCATTCTTTAGGTTAATGCATCATAAAGATGGAGGCAATTACGTCTTCGCTTAGAATCTTTGTAGTAAGGGAAAATTGGAGGATGCTCCTTGGTAACATGAGCTTAAAGTGCATATCCAAAATGTAGGTCTACCTGCTTGCTACTGTTATACCACTCATACCAGTTGGTATACGATTTTCGAAGGGGGTTCGATACAATATGCCTGACCGGCGGATAAACCGGTTTGGACCCATATTAGTGGGGTATCGAGGCCAAACCGGTGGGTTGATATCCTACCGATATATTGGCAAACCGTCCTGTATGTGCCTAACTCGATATGGGTTGGATCGTTCAAATTTAAACCTGGTTACTAGAAAACATAGTTTAGATATGTATGTTTCTTTAGTCTTTAGTGTGATGTAGAAGTTAGAATATGTGTGTATACTATATAGAGCTATATTCTAAGTTACATTCATTTTTGCTTTATTTATTTTAATACTGATAAATTTGCCATGTCATAAATTAAGTGAATTATTATACTATACCACAATAATATCAAATCTTCCGATATGTCTGATATATTGTTCGTTTTCTGGTTTCCAGCAGAAGACCAAAACCGATATGGGTCTAATATCCGATATTAGGAACCTTCTTACCTGCCAACTAACTACGTAGGTTTTATGACATGAATCTCTCATGCTCATAGTTACCTTGACTTGGAATTTGGCACTAGCATAAAGGGTTGACGTCAGGCGGTCATAAGAACTTTCTTAAATCCTATATGGACCTAACCTATTCTGATAGGAGAAGGCTTGGATGATGATCATGACGATGAGTTTGGTGACTATGTAGACCCAGAGTTTGGTGACTCTATGTAGACCCAAGCCAATTGAAATAACTCCTAGTTGTTTTAATTAGAAAAGGGACATAATTCAACACTTTTAGTAGATGAAATCTACATTGGCACCTCAGCAATCAAGAGGCCTATCCCCAATTATAAATCGAGGAAAGTTACTCAAATTTATACTTAGTTCCACCTTAGCATTCCGGAGAAGCCTAACACACCTTCATGGTCCCGGTTTCATACCAAGTGGTGTACTACATTCCTCGTCCTACAATCTAAGTAGCCTTGTGTTGGACATGTATAGAACATGCCACATTCACTCCAATATACTCTAGGACTGAGAAATATCAGCAATACATCGTGTCTTTGTACTTGTATTGTATCGTAGTGTCCATGCAACATAGTACAACACTTGATCTTATTCCATTGCATCCATAATTATTTTGCATTCGTACATGAAGTCGATCAAACTTGAAACGAGGAATAAACTAGAAAATTTCTTATATGATTACTAATCTCTAAAAGTTTGTTCCAAAGGCCCTTTTAAGGATACTTTAGCAGATCACATTTTAGTCCGCTAAATTATCTCTTAAAGGTGCTAAACCTCCATTAGTGGTTTTCTATTAGGCTGCAGCAACAAATTGTGGATGAAGCATGACAACAATGGAAAGGTGGTTGTCTAGCGATAGAAGGTAACTGCCAACTGCTCTGACTTGTTGCATAAAATTTATAGGCGAATGGGATATAGGAGCCATTTCCTCGACACTTTTCACGTCCCTCCAATAGTTGTAATATGCATTTATGACATTGGAAAGGAGGGCAGCAGGGAGTGGAAGCAGTCCGTCTCAATTATAGCTGTTAAATTTTATACACTATTATTGTGACGATGTCAAGCTATTAGGTAAAAAGTTTAGGTTTTTGTACTCAGATTACGTGCCAAAGAATGACCTTTAGTAGAAAAGCTCTCTCCCCTCAAGATCTATGGATGCAACCAATTGTAGCAACCGGCATTTGCCACTTCTAAGTATTAATATACTAGCATCTATGTTTGACCTTATAAAATCATGTTCCTTCTCTCTCTCCTCTATCTTCCCACTCCCCCCCCCCCCCCCCCCCCCCCCCCCCAACCATACACACACACACACATGTAATATTTCCTAATTTCTTGATCACAAGTTGAGTATTGATATGCCAAGCATAATTGTTGTTATCGTGTTAAAGTCAAAGACCAAGTCCTTACACTAGTATCTTATTTTGTTAAGAACTAATTTCCTAAACTAATATATTTTCTTGATTTATATAACTGCAATTGATTTAAGGTTTTTAACTTTCTTAGGAAACATACCTCCATTTTTATTTAGGTCGCCCTAAATCTTGTAAGCTCTTAAAGTTCCCCAAACTTATAAACTCCTTTAGTTAAGGACCCTATGGTTAAATGCACTAACAAAATCATGTTAAGTGTTATAATCTTATAGGTAGTGTTCTAAATGGCGGTCGAGGCGGCCGCTCTCCGCACCACTTTTGCCGCAGGCGGTGGAGTAGGCGGCCGATAATGGTTTAGTGGCATAGGCGGACGCCTATCCCGATAAAAAGCCGTAGATTTTATATTAAAAAAACTGAAAGAAGAGAGAACGCCACAGTTTCTGGACTCTGGACGTTTTTTTTTCTAATTTCTAACTAATGTTAGTTGGGGGAATCCAACTCCATATTCTGCACCAAAGACATTGTCAGTGTCAATAAACTTGAAATCCTTGAAATTACAAAGAACTAACTTCAGCTTCTTGAGAATTTTATTTAGTGTTTACATAAGGCAGTATGTCATACACACATAGGCAAGATATATTAGGTGGCCTAGGCCGTAGGCGAACCCTCTCCGCTACGCACTCGTCTACCGCCGTTTAGAACCTTGCTTATAGGTGCAATAGTTTTGACAAGTTTATCCCACTTTTCCTTGTTAACTCCCCAATTTGTGGCATAATGTTATCTTATACCTCAAATCTCCACTTAGTGAACAGACTTCTCGTTCTGGCATAATCTCATCCTCCATCCTTTTATGACGTCGACTATCTTCATTGCATTCTCTGCTACTAGAATATATTTCACTAGGTCTACCATCTTACTGCTCTCTGTTGTCTCCGGCCTCCCGACCTTTTCCATCGTCCTGGCCTTACTGCTTTCCTCATCCTCCCATAGATAACCACTATCGTCTTCTCTCATGCTACTGTTGACAGCTCCTTCACCACCACCCTTATTATGCTTGTTATTGATATGGAGACATTTTTCTCTTTTGCATGCCTTAACCCGGATAGAGGCAGTCGAAACGGAAAATATTTAGGGAACTTGGTGTCTAAAAGACATTTGATTTAAAACATTAAAATTCATGAAGCCCATGCTTTTTTTTATTACGATTTGCTGTTTGATTGCTTCAAGGGTCAAGAGCTTCCCTGAGCTTTCATTTTCTAAAACACAACAGAAACTCTCTCTCTCTCTCTCACACACACACACACACACACACACACACACACACAGAGAAAAACTTACTGTAAAATCTCCTTCAAATTGAAGAAAATCTCACTTCAAATTGAAGAGGGATCTCCCCCAGTTACATATCAATAAGAGATCTTAATATACATGGATGTTCCAAACTTATTGAAATCTGCAGAGGGAGAATGGAGGGATGGCCAGAAAACTACTTCCATTTGCACGAAGAATTGAGGCTTTGAGCTAATTAGATCAGGGATACAAGCTATCAGCAACTACTGGATGCAAATCTTTAAGATACCAGTATCTACTATGAGAGTCATTGTGAGGGCCTACGCACAACTCAATACATGCTAGCTGGACAATTACCAATGAAAGGAAGGAGGATTAGGGTTGAGGAAGCTAGATGATATTCAACAAGCTTACAACTTCAAACGAATTTGGAATATCTCAAGGACTCTGTGTGGGCTAAATGGATGAGGAAGAGAGATCAAGGAGGAAGGAGTTTCCGGGACCAGTCTATTGACAACAATGCATATAGCACTTCGAAATTCACGCTCAAGAATATGGTGGCAATCCTGCCTGCACGAGGGAGAAGTAGCAAATGGGATCTCAACCTCTTTACGGTTTGATCCTTGGATTTCCCTGGGAAGGATCATAGATAGGGTAGGGAGGACCTCCTATTCAATCTACAACGAAATTATACAGTGGACAAAATCATTGAGCAAGGGGAATGACAACCAAATAAATTGTCAATCATCAATCTTTTTCAAGAATGAATAAGGAATATACCTCTGGCACTGGGTCTTATAAATAGAGGTTGATTGGTGGTCCTCTGGCACTGGGTTTTACAAAGTCAGGTGAATTCACATTACAAACTGCTTGCAGCTGGCAAAAGGAAGCATTATAAAGGTTGATTGGTGGTCTATACTCTGCTTTCCAGGAAATTGCATGAAAATGAGCTGTGGTGCTTACAGAGGATTAAAAGGGGGACTACTTACCAAAGATAGATCTCATCAATTTGAAGTTCATACCACCCAGGTGTGACAACTGTGTCAGCTCTCTTTTGGATGCCCCTACTCTACAAGAGAAAATAGAAGAAAACATCTGAAGGATTGAACAAGATGTCAATCTACTTATGCGAGGATGCAGAAGACTGAACCTGACAACAGGAACTATCGGATTCTTGGTAGTTGGGGTATTGTAATTAGTGAAAAGAAGAGTGCTACACACACATTCACTACAGTCCACAAACAAAGACGAGTAACATAAATTGATTACTCAGCTGAAGAGACATACCCAATTTATCTGTAGCCCTTCTCTTTCCTAATCATATTAAAACTGATTTGATCAATATCTACTGCTTGTGCTTTCTCATTTTGATGACTTCCAGTTTACTGGTTGATTGTGCTTAAACACGGATTTTATTTTCTTGTTTGTTCCTGCCTGAACTAAAACCTAGAACTCTACTACCTGAACTATTTGTTTATATATTTTGGTAACAGAAGAATATTATCTTGTTCCTGGCTCAGTTGAATTTAGTAATGGGATGGAAGACCACACCTAGGTCTGTATTAGGTTGTAATAGAGTTACATGGTTTTGAAGGTGGGAAATAATTATAGTCGTGTAAATTAACCTTGAGTTCACTAATTGTCAATTAACTGGCTTAGACTTGAAGTTCTCCTCAAGTTCTTTTTTTCCATGCGTTTCCCGTTTATCTTAAAAGTTTGAACAATTTTGTGTGTGTGTGTGTGTGTGTGTGTGTGTGTATAATTGAATTCTTTTAGGATGAATCATTCTGAGAAGAGCCATATTGCCTGATACACTGTATTCTATCTGCAGTCTCGAATAAAGAAGATTATGCAAGCAGATGAAGATGTTGGGAAGATAGCATTGGCAGTACCTGTTTTAGTATGTGAGTTTTTTTAATCATTTTACATTGACTTCATACTTCCCAAAATTTGTATCTCCTGATATAGTTTGATGACTAACCTTGGTTATTGAGTTACTCTTCTACTTAGTATATGAAAGGTTATTGCCATGTTATTGCTAATGTTTGTTTTTCTTGGATCATGTCTTTGCAGCTAAAGCATTGGAATTGTTTCTGCAAGATCTCTGTGATAGAACATATAATATTACTCTTCAGAGAGGAGTGAAGACAATGAGCTCTTTACATCTGTAAGTATGCTTCAGCTCTTTTACATGGATGTAGGAAAGTATGTTTATTCAGAATTCTAATATTTTGTATTCTGGTCTTAAAGTATTGTTTACCTCCCTCTTTTGCACTTATGCTCTTAGTCTTGTTATGTTTGTATGTGGTTTTAGAATTTTGTGCAATCTTTAGAAGGTTGAATTTGATTTGTGTTAGCTGCCATAATATTTTTACGTCACCAGTATGTATCGTGTTCTGTTAGATAGGTTTTGAAATTGGAACATAGATGGTGGTATTATAAGCGATGCAAATTGTTATTTATGTTGGGTAAGCTTTCGTCAAAGCGAAAGATCTTATCCGTGATGTACATTATTGAATAAATTTCTAGTCATTGCTTGAGCACTGAAACTTTGTTGTAAGGTTGGTTTACGTGTCAGAGTAAGTTGCATATTTGCTCTGAATTGTTGGACGTTGTTGTATATTATGTATATGTTTATAATGCCCTCTTATGGTAGTGTTGATTGAAATATATTCTCATTATGGTCCTTATAGAATATAATATTCTTGGGAGATCTTGCATACACAGCCTTTGTATTTGCTTCTTTTCCTACATACTTTACAAGCCACATATTTTCATGTCAATCTTTTATATTGTTAGACGCTACTTTCTAGGTAATTAGGTACCAATTCTATGGTTTGCTAAGAAGCACAGACACCAAAAATCTGAGCTGTTGGACACATATTGGGCACAACCTGGAAACTCCAAAATACACTAGGACACTAAAATAGACGCCATTTCTGTGTTGCCGTGTCGGTTGTATCCATGTCCGTGTCAGGTTGTAAATGTTGGGATATAAGTATCGTGCAGTTGTATTTGTTTTCTTCTAGGAGGAAAATGGACATGATTATGAACTTAATAAGTGATTTTTTAACTCAATATGCATATCAGTAAAAATAAATATGGGTTATGTAGCCAAAAAAGAAGAAATAATAGGTTTTTTAGACTGGTTAGATATTCATCATTGAATCATTTGATGTTTGGACTAGCTATGCTGCAAGGATACTTTTTAGGGAGGACCATATCCATGCATGTATCCGTATTGGTCACACTACTTCCTCGACATAGATGAAGTAATTTTGGCATATACATGATTGTGCCAAACGTAATTGATTTGTGAGAAAGTAACATTTCTTCATAGTGAATCCTTTCTAGAACTTTTTGGAACCTAGTTACTATACAGAACATGCCTATATAATGTATAGAATATGAACATACATATGTTTTATGTGTACATTTAACCTTCCATGCTGTACCCGTATCCCAAAAATGTCGAAATGCCATATTCCAAATTGTATCGTGTCCGTACCAGAATCCGTATCCAGGTCTATGCAACCAAGTTGGAGACAACTGCATTCATCCTTTAGTTAGGTACTTGCATGAAAAATTAAAAAAAAAATTCTGAAAAGTATGTTGATCTATGATTAATAGTAGTGTACCTAGTGTTAAATACTTTAATAATAAATGGAATTTTGGCTTCTTAGTGTAGTAGTTTAGATCAATTATAATCAAAGGGTTATTATACCAGTTCTTATTATTGTTGTTGCTAGAATCTAGTGCTTGCTAGAACATATTACTCCTTATTCGTACTTTATATGTAAAGTAATTTTGCTAGAATATATTCCTTATTTTCATTATATTGCCCAGGGGAGATACATGAGCGTGAAGTAAATTATATAAACAGAAGGGAATTGTTTAACGATAACAGAGAAGAATAGTATATGGATTTGGGTTCTAGGAGTTTGTTAGGAAATGAAAAGGAGAGATATAAGCGGTCAGAGTAGAAGGAAAATATGCCAGGAAAGCTGTGTGCTTTATAAAGAAAATGTAAAGATAAGAGACAAAAAAAATATAGGGTGAGATGGAATGTGAATAATACATTTTATTTCTGATGTCATTTTATTGCAATAAGAAAGTCATTTTATTGCAAAGAAAGATGTACAAGGAGGTGGCACAATTTATAGTAACATACTAACATGAGTATGCATACCTGTGCAAAATAAATGTTGTAAATGTATCTATACCTTTGCATGTTATAGTTTTCTAAAGTGATTTTTTAAGTTCTTAAATTGTTTGTCTATACCTTTTCAATACACAACATTATTTTAAAAAGAAGGATATGAGATATCTGCGTTTACAAAAATTCAATAAAGAAATGGTTTTGGATGGATTTTTTTTTTAATAGCTTGCATGCCTAGTCTGCTATGTCGGAAGTTACAATGACTTCATGAATATGGGTATGGGGTATGTTTTTTCACCTACATTCTGGTGCACATGCTATCTCTTAATAAAGATTATTATTTGTTCCTTTTGATTTGAGGGCAAGCATAAAGGCTATCTCAATCTTGGTGTTTATAACGGGTTACCATCATATGTTCAGGCATGCCACCTTTTTCAGGAAGTGCGTGAAGTCAATAAGTACACCATAAGTATTCCTATCATGGATCCTTTTGATCATTTTGATCTTGGGCTACCATTCTTCCCATATATCCGTCTGCTCTGTCCTCTCATGTTATACCTCTACTGCACATTGTGAGCTCAGGCCATCCAATTTCTTTGATGGCCGCAACCCTCTAGTTCCATTCCCCATCGGTTTGGTCGATAGACTCAATACTTGTCCTTTGTTGCTCCTTTTAGTGCAATTTCACATGACCTTCATAGAGATGGTGCCCGGCCTCATCATTCTTGTGTCCACAAAGCTTGTGCATTCTCATTTGTCTGATTTAATGCTTTAATATCCTGGTACTGTTCATTGCCATCATTACTTCATTTTCGTTGAGATTGTTTTGAACCTTTTGAAGGTAGACATGTATCTAATGTTACCCTTAAGTTTTCTTTTGCCTTGTCCAAATTTTCATTTTCTGAGCAAGTGGAACTTAGGAAAAGTGGTGAAAATGAATAAACATATTGTGGGCAACTGGAAACTTATAGCATAAACACCCAACTGCAAAATCAGTTATTCTATCAAGGATGCAAGTATCTAACCTAATTCATGGCACAAAGCTCCCGAATAAATGACTTCTGTGCAAATGACGAGTGAGTGCTGTGGATGAGGTCCTACATCAGGAGGGCAAATATGTCCACTATGAATTATGCGAAGGATAACCTAAAATGAAGATGCAATAGTGGATATTATTTGCATGATGTACACAGCCCTTAACCTAAACTTAGAAGAGTTTTTGGCATGTTCTCCCTGATGCAGCGAGAGCCCAAATAGTGGACATTGAAAACTTCTAAAAACTGCTTGCCTTTTGGTGCATGGAGTAAACTACCGTACTCATCTGCAATTCATACCACCTCTAAATCCATGTTATTCAACAGCATTGGCTTTTTTGGACAAACCAAGACACTCTCTTCACGGGAAACACTGTTCCTTCTCCTAGTTTCTGGTTATCTTATAAGTAATAAGCTCATGATTCTTTAGGATAATCTGTAATAATTTAGGATACTAAATTCTCAATAATAACTTAGATTCTTTTAATGGATTGAACACTTTTTCCAGATGACAGGTTTCGTTGTAGTTGTAATTCAAAAGTAGTCTTATGACTTATCAGAAATAATATCCGTAAGGTCAGATCTTATAGAGATTAATGGTTTGAAATATGTTAATTCAGGATGGACAACAAAATATTTTTTTAATGTTGTCATTTTGATTAAAGTTCCGGTCACATGACTTGGACAGTTGCTTCGGATGTGTTTCCAACTGACCGATCTGAAACTTAGGTACAAAAAATGGACTCCATTTTTGGTTTAAACAAGTTGAACTATTTGAAATAGAACCAGAAAGACTCAATAGTTCCATACCTTGTGAATGAATATTGGAAGAGAATCAAATTAGACCAAATCAGAACAGTGTGCAAGTTCTCATGAATTTCGGTAAACCAATTAAATATAAGAAATATATCCAGATAAGTTTACAGTGTTTTATAAATGTGACTATAAATTCTCATGAATCCGTTCATTTGAACTTTCCATTCCCAGTATGATTTTTTAGAGCCGGTAACTTAAGCTAAACATTCTGAGAATAAAAAGCAGGGGGGACGCAAAATACTAATTCTGATATGAATGAAAAGGATGTAGAGTAGAAGTATTAAGTACGCACTTGTGGGGAAAGAGCAAGGCCGTGGACACTTTGGCATTCTGCTTCCATTCTTCTGACGCTCCTACTGACGTGTTCCATCACGTCAGAATTAACTTAGTTCACTATTTGTAACCCTAACATCAAACCTGGTTTATGTGAAAGAATAGATACACCTCAATGAGCTACACGTTAATACTTTTAATACTTTGGGAGTGAGGAATGCCTACTTTAAGTGACTTGAACCAATCTGTTTTACTAACACATTTGTTGAGTTCACACAATTTGGTTTAGCTTAAATCTGGCTTTCAAATTTCTGAAGTTGGTAAAACCACTCGAAGGCTTGTTTGTAAAAGCTTAATTCAAGTGGTCCTTACAGACTTTACTTTTTCTCAGAGACGATTATCCAGTTCCCAAAAAAGAATCCTAAGAGGTTGAATACGGACATCAAGAAATTAAATAGACTACAGAAAACTAAACTCGACACATTAGGGGTGCAAATTATCTCAAAATCATAGCTTCTTAGCTATTATGGCAGGTCTCTTAGTCACATCTATATTACTGAAAATGTAGGTGTCATTTGAGTAACTGTTACGCACAAGCGCACATGCTGAAGGATATCAATGACTTCTGCACCTTTTGTCCTGAAGATCCCAACAACTTGTGCAGCTTTTGTCTTACATGAATTGAAGCAAATATTTCTTACTTGTCCAACATACTATCCTATGTAGCATGCAATTCAAAATCAAGAGAATTCTGGATATCAGTCGTGGGAATAGCTTCTTTTAGGGACTGTACACTAGAATGTGGAAGTGAATGAAATAGAATAGAACTTCTATTTTCATTTTGTGACTATGTTCTCTATGTGATGATGATGCAGTGGGAAGTTAAAGTTTTGTGTTTTCATCATCATTTTAAGACTTTAAGTAGCATCACATTCTCTTTATGGAGCATCAAAAGTTTCCTCATTGATTGTTTAATCCATCAATTTTTTAGCCATTGAGCAGCATCTGTTATGGGCCTATGGCTTTTAGGAACTTTTAAATTTTGACTTACTGAACCAAAATGCTAGATCTTTTGGGATAAACTTGGTATTTGAATTGATTATGAATGGTTATTAGTGATTAATAGGGAAGCTCATGGAGGGATTCTAAAAGTTCTATATGTGTACTACTAACAAATGAAAAACCATATCAATTATGACTGGTCAAGATTTCAATTTCAGACGAAAGTTTTGAAAGTTTTATGCTCTGTGTAAGTTAGATCTTTCACTTGTAGTGGATCTAATAAAGAATGTTGATGTGGGGATTATACACATTTTTTTCTTCTTCCAGAAAGCAGTGTGTCAACAGTTTCAATGTTTTTGATTTCCTAAAGGAGACGGTCAGCAAAGTACCAGACTTGGGTGGTTCAGATGCAGGGGGTGCAGGGGGTGATGATAGATCTTCCAAGAGAAGGTGAGAAATTCGTTGTTCATTAGTACATTACAATTGGTAAGTTACTAAACTTCTGTTATCAGCAATTTTAGTTGAAAATGTTGTTTTTTCCAATTTTTCATCCAGGAAAGCTGTGAATGATGGTAACGAGAGCGATGAGGAGTTGAAGAAGACCAAAATTGTAAGAAATTCCTGATGTTGCATAGATATACCGTTATCCATTATTTTTGTTCATCAGTATTGACAGAAATCAGCATCCAGTACTGAGCCACTTTTGCTTGGCAGCAGGAAATGACTGCAGCCCAAAGTAGTGGGAGCAACAGTGGTAGAGGACGAGGTAGGGGACGGGGTAGAGGACGCCCTCGAGGTAGTGGCCGTGGAGGTGACAGAGACAGTTCCCGGATTGATAGATTTGAAGATGATCCTGGCACCTCCCCCCAGCACAATAATGACAACAAAGATCGTGATCTGAAATCCTCTGAAGAAGACATGGACGTGAGAGAACAAAAGGAAGTAGCAGCAGGCAATAGTTCTAACACCTGTACTGCTGTCAGAAACTTCGACTTGAATTTGGATTTGGATGAGAATGGAGATACATCTACAGATACGGCCACAGCCACAACCAAAACAACAGGTGCAGATTATGTGATGAAGAATGAAGAATACCCAGACTTGCAGCTCTCTGATATGGATAAGATGGACATTGATCCCCTACAGCTATCCGTACTAAATAAAAGAATAGATGAGGAGGAAGAGGACTATGACAATGAAGACGGGTGAATTTTGGGACATAGTAGTTTGGTTTTGGTCTGACGCAGGTAAGTTGGCAGCGGTTTCCCATCTTCGAGGAAGATTAACTTGCTCGAGGAAGATCAACCAAGATTATGCATGACATTTGACCGTTAGATCCTTTCAGTGGATGGAATTTTAGAAATGGTACTTTAGATCAAAGGCTTTGAGGTTTTTTTTTGTATATTATCTTTGTAATTTGCTACTAATTTGAATACAAACAGTTAAACTCTATATTTTCAGAAGTTTGCTGATCCAAATGTGTTTGGCAGCCAAGGGCCTTGTTCAGGCTAATTACTCATGTAATATTCTTTTATGTTAAAGACCAACTTCTCGGTTAATATTATGCCAAGTAAAGTGCAGGCGTGGGAAGAGAGGAAGAAATCTTGGGCAAATTTTTCATCAAATGATTATTAGAGGCTTAAATCTCATTGCTTCCTTCACTGTTGTAATATTGAGGTCTCACTTCTTTTGTTTGTTTATTATTTGACTTAATTTACTCTTTTGAAGTTTTTGCACGTAAAGTAGTCATCATTAACATCCTTGCCATCCATGTCTTCTCCATAAGAATGTAGCCTTCTTAGAATGTGGTCGGCTATATCACGACCACCATCTATGTTGAGACTAAATTATTGAAAAAATTGACAGAATTTATGACCAGCTATATCACGACCACCTTCTGTGTTGAAACTAAATTATTAGTCAAGTTGTCTCTCGGCTGTGTAGTTTAAGTCTTTAAACTCACAACTAATCTTTACCAAGTAACCCGTCTCTCGGCTGTCCATTCTCGAGCTTTCGCGGTGGAGTAAATTTGGAAATTCCGGCTTCAGTCGTGGTTAAGTCATAATTTCCAAATATTAAACTAATAATGGACTTTGTACTGTAACACGTGTGCTCATAAGGTTGGCCTGTGACCGAAAGATAGATCCAGATTATAACTGGGACAAAACTAGGTCTTAGATCTTATGTGACTGACATGCTGTAAGAATTTATGTCCTACATGTATAATACAAATTGATATGTTGGTTGATTAATTGTATTTTCTTTATGGGAGAAAATACTTTATTGAAATATAGGAAATAGTCCTCTTTCACATCTCTATGAATAGACACACACTCATTTGTTGTCTTTTGGGAAGGGTTGCAATTTTTTGAAGGGACATAATGAATCATTAGATACATCATGAGATGTGTATAAAATGAGTCTCATTGTTCAAAAGAAATCATCAAGTTCATAATTGCCTTCTAACCAAAATTAAATAGTTGTTGAAGAGAAACGATTTCTAGAGATCAAACATCTCGCATTACGAAATGGAGAAAGGTACACTTTTACGTTTCCGCATTATGTTTTATGATTAGTGAAAACATGATTCTCAAAAATAATGATTAACATGTGGTATCAGAGCCTAAATTGAGTAATCATGTATTTTCCAACATAAGCATTTTCTGTCATGTAATTCATAGTAACTGATCATGTAGAATGAATAAATTTTAATTAGTGACTGTCTTTTCACAAGTAGTTTACTGGGAGAGAACTTTTCCTTCGGTTGTGTTGGTTTACCGAATGGCAACTTTTCAAGTCATTAGTCTTTTGAAATGGAGAAAGGTTTTCTTTTAGTCTTCTGAAGTAGGCCATACTTTTTGGTATGGTTCTGTGCACTGGCTATCCATTTATCATGTTGTCTTTCTTTCTTAGTATGTATCCCAACAAGTATAAGCATCAGTGTTTGCAATTTGAATAATAATGTTCTTATTGCTAGATAAAAAACATCATGAACAGAGGCAAATTAATTATTAAATTTATACTCTTTTTTTTTTTTGGCCTTGGAAGCCAGACTATATATACTCCTTTATCTGAGTCAAATGCCCAGTATAGATTGTTATTAAAAGATGGTGCTTAGTCTCTGCAACGTGCCATACTTGTGATTTTGTAGCTTATGGATCTAAGAAGAAAATGTACTTAAGTTATTAAGTGGGCTAATATTCTAGTCACACTATTGAACTTATAACTTCAGTAGTAAGATGAACCTTTCCCTAAATCATATGCTGTGAAAAAGTTCTGGTCTGAAATGTTACTAGGGCCATTTCTTATGTGCCAGTGTTGACAGTATAAAAGAATTCTGACATGTTCAGTTTACTATTTTATTCTATGTTCAGTACATTTGAAATTGTAGAACTGAATTATACTTATTATGTTCATTAATATGCATGACTTTTATATTGCAAAATTTTGTTATTGCGTTATCACCAAAGTGGTCCAATAACATAAAGTTTAAACCCTTTAAGTAAAGATGCTTATGCCTAAATTAGTTTCTCATTTTTATTATTTTTGTGGGTACTTTAAAGTTTTTATTGATCACTAGATATATAATATTACCCAAAGGTGAATTATTTAGTGATTGATGAATAAGAAAATGATAGATTATATGTATTTTATTTGTGTACGCATTGAATATCCAAAGATAACATGCATACTCAAATATACAATGTAATTTTATCAATTATTGTAGAAACTAAAAGCATCATTATGTGAACGTAGTATTTCATGTTTAATGCCCAAAGGTGTATCATGCAAATACTTTAATTATTTTATGTTAAATTCAAAGCACTGACAAGTATGTGTTCAACTTTGGTAATGAAAGTTTCAATTTGTTTAAGAATACTATTCACATAGGTTCTGGTATTCTTAATGATGGTTTATACAAATTTAATCTTGATGATACCTTCTCCAAAACTTTTTTAACTCTGCACCCCAAAATTGGAAACAAAAGAAAATTGATGGAAGAAAATTCATCATTCTTGTGGCATAAACGTCTTGGTCATATATCTAAGGAAAGAATTGGAAGATTAGTCAAGGATGACATTCTTCCAAAGTTAAATTTTAATTACTTTGATGTATGCGTTGATTGCATTAAGGGAAAGCAAACAAAGCATACTAAGAAAGGAGCCACAAGAAGTACTAAGCTTCTTGAAATAATACATACAGACATATGCGGACCTTTTGATATTCCATCATTTGGTAGAGAAAAATATTTTATTACCTTTATCGATGACTTTTCACGTTATTGTTTTATTTATTTATTGCATGACAAATCTCAAGCTGTAGATGTCTTAGATATCTATATCAAGGAAGTCGAAAGGCAATTAAATAGAAAAGTCAAAATAGTAAGATCTGATAGAGGTGGTGAATATTATAGAAAATATAATGAATCAGGTCAATGTCCGGGTCCATTTGCTAAACTCCTTGAGAAACTTGGTATTTGTGCCCAATACACTATGCCAGGTACGCCTCAACAAAACGGAGTTGCAGAAAGACGCAATCGTACCTTACTTGAAATGGTTAGGAGTATGTTAAGCAATTCAACCTTACCCATATCATTGTGAATGCATGCACTTAAAACTGCTGTCCATATTCTAAACCGAGTTCCTAGTAAGGCAGTTCCAAAGACTCCTTTTGAACTATGGACCGGAAGAAAGCCCAGTTTAAAACATTTACATGTCTGGGGGTGTGCAGCAGAGATAAGAGTATATAATCCACAAGAAAAGAAATTGGATTTTAGAACGATCAGTGGTAACTTTATAGGTTACCCAGAAAAATCCAAAGGTTATAGGTTTTATTGTTCAAACCATAGTACGAGAATCGTAGAATCCGGTAATGCAAGATTCCTAGAAAGTGTTGAAACTAGTGTGAGCAATGAACCTCAAAAAATAGTTCTTAAAGAAATTAGGGTACAAGTACCAATGGTACTTTTGCCTTCAACTTCTCAACAAGGTGGTTTTCCTATGGATATTGTACCAAATAATAACCAAGAACAACACATTAATGATATTGCACCACAAAATAATATTAATAATGACCATAATGAGGTTGAAATAAACCATGAAGAGGTTATTGTTAATAATGAACAAATTGTCACACATGAAGCTGAAGTAGAACAACCACAACAGATGGAATTAAGGAGGTCTCAAAGACAAAAAAAATCAGCCATCTCGGATGACTTTGTGGTTTATCTACAAGAATTAGATTATGATCTAGGAATTGAAAGTGATCCAATAACATTTCCACAAGCCATAAAATGTGTCAATTCTAATAAATGGATTGATGCCATGAAAGAAGAGTTGGAATCAATGACACATAATAAAGTTTAGGATTTAGTAGAATTGCCTGAAAACTCGAAAAGAGTTGGTTGCAAGTGGGTCTTTAAGACCAAACGTGACTCAAATGGCAATATTGAACGATATAAAGCCAGATTAGTAGCCAAAGGTTACACTCAAAAGAATGGTATTGATTACAAGGAAACCTTCTCTCCTGTTTCAAAGAAGGATTCCCTTAGAATAATCATGGCATTGGTAGCTTATTATGATCTAGAGTTACACCAAATGGATGTGAAAACAGCTTTTCTAAATGAAAATTTAGAAGAGGAAGTTTATATGGAACAACCAGAAGGTTTTCTGGTTGAGGGTAAGGAACACATGGTCTGTAAACTAAATAAATTAATTTATGGACTTAAGCAAGCTTCACGACAATGGTATCTTAAGTTTAACGATATCATTACATCTTTTGGTTTTAAAGAAAATATCGTTGACCGATGTATATACCTGAAGATCAGTGGGAGTAAGTTTGTATTTTTGGTTTTATATGTTGATGATATATTGTTGGCAAGTAGTGATCTTGGTTTGTTGCACGAAACCAAGAAATATCTTTCTAAGAACTTTGAAATGAAAGATATGGGTGAGGCATCTTATGTAATAGGAATAGAAATATTCCGAGATCGATCACAAGGATTATTAGGCCTCTCTCAGAAAGAATATATCAATAGAGTTATTCAAAGATATGGAATGAGTAATTGTAAAGCTGGTGTAATGCCAATTCAGAAAGGGGATAAATTTAGCCTTATGCAATGTCCTAAAAATGAATTAGAGCACCAGCAAATGGAAAGATTTCCTTATGCATCTCTAGTTGGTAGTCTTATGTATGCTCAAACTTGTACAAGATCGGATATTAGCTTTGCAATTGGTATGCTAGGCAGATACCAAAGCAATCCTGGAATTGAACATTGAAAAGCTGCAAAGAAAGTTCTCAGGTATCTACAAGGGACAAAGGACTACATGCTCACATATAGAAGATCTGATCACCTTGAAGTCATCGGTTACTCAGATTCAGATTTTGCTGGATGTATTGATACCAGAAAATTAACATTTGGTTATTTGTTCCTATTGGCTGGAGGAGCAATCTCATGGAAGAGTGCGAAGCAGAGCATCATAGCTTCGTCTACTATGGAAGCAGAATTCGTGGCATGCTTTGAAGCCACAATTCAAGCTTCATGGCTGCGTAAATTTATTTCAGGACTTGGAGTTGTCGACACTATTACCAAGCCGCTGAAAATTTATTGTGATAATGCAGCAGCAGTCTTCTTTTCTAAAAATGATAAATATTCCAAGGGTGCCAAGCATATGGACTTGAAATATTTATCTGTTAAAGAAGAAGTTCAGAAACAACGAGTGTCCATAGAACATTTGAATACAAAACTCATGATAGCGGATCCACTTACTAAAGGACTACAACCAAAGACCTTTTATGAACATGTTGAAAGAATGGGTCTTATGTGTAGTAAGAATTGAGAGCCATTATTGTAATCCTTATGTATTATGTTCTATGTGATTTGAGATCTCATCAATATATATATTTATTTCTGAATTATTTTTCCTGGTTTTCCAAATATTGTACAAATAATGGTTTGGATAAATGCTGATCGGGAATGTCTTGTTTAAGACTCTAATGTTGGACTCGAATGTTAAACTTCTAACTTATAGATCATACTGATAAATGTTCTAAAGGTTGTAGTACATGGAAGAAAAATATGTCTCTTAATTGACTTACAACCGCCATGACTCACCTTTAGTAAATTTGTCATTATGGTGTTTAAGAATTAACCATATCAAGGTTTAAACTTAAGGTCCTATCAATTGTCTTATCATATTGGCCAAGTGGGAGAATGTAAGAATTTATGTCCTACATGTATAATACAAATTGATATGTTGGTTGATTAATTGTATTTTCTTTATGGGAGAAAATACTTTATTGAAATATAGGAAATAGTCCTCTCTCACATCTCTATGAATAGACACACACCCATTTGTTGTCTTTTGGGAAGGGTTGCAATTTTTTGAAGGGACATAATGAATCATTAGATACATCATGAGATGTGTATAAAATGAGTCTCATTGTTCAAAAGAAATCATCAAGTTCATAATTGCCTTCTAACCAAAATTAAAGAGTTGTTGAAGAGAAACGATTTCTAGAGATCAAACATCTCGCATTACGAAATGGAGAAAGGTACACTTTTACGTTTCCGCATTATGTTTTATGATTAGTGAAAACATGATTCTCAAAAATAATGATTAACACATGCTAGTTGTTTTTTTTTCTGGAATTTTTTCTTCCAGAGCATTATATTTCAAGTAAATTTTCTGTACAGTATCAAGATTACTAAAATTGTTAAAAAAAAATATCAAAACATCTATTAAATGGACATTTTATATATTTTAATATTATATTTTTATCGTCTATTTTTTTCCTTAACGACATTTTTTGTACTATCTCTTCTCCCCACTTCTCTCTCTCTCTCCTCCTTGTCACTCATCCCTCCCTCCCTCCCTCCCTCCCTGTCACTATCATCCCTCTTCTCCCACTCTCTCCTCTCTCTCTCTCTCTCTCTCTCTCTCCTAAAATTAAAAACGTCCTTCAAAAGAACATTTCTCCAGGAGAAAACGTCCATCAAAAAGACGTTTTCTAATTTTTTTTTTGTTTACGGTCATCTCTCTCCTCTCTCTCTCAATCACTCTTCTCTCTCTCCTCTCTCTCAGCTCTCTCCTCTCTCTCCCACTCTCGTAGGAAAAATATATTTAAAATTAAAAACGTCCAAAGGAAGGGCGTTTCTCCAGGAGAAAACGTCCGACGTTTCTATTTTAATATATTTTTTTAAAAGTCTATTTCAATCTTTTCAGCATTTGTTCGATGCTTGTCGTGAAGCGTTATTATTTTTGCTCTAATACCATCAAGCAATGTTGATATTGGTTTATCACGCAAACTTTTAATCCAATTATTAAAACATTCAGTAATGTTCGACGTGTTAATATCTAATCGCGGACACGGTGCATAAGCTGCTATCCAATGAAAAAATATCATGATTTTCATCGTTTGAGCCTACAATCCAATTGAAAATATTTATATCAGCAGATTTTATCGTTTCAAACCAACCATTCGCATCAACCCCATTATAAGACCGAACAAGTTTGTCTAGCCATTGCAGATATTTGGGTGTACGAGGACATAGATTTATCATATTTTGTTTGAAATATTGAATACAAAAAAATGGGGAGAGTTTGAAAAAATTGTTCGCATGCTACGAATTAATCCTTTCTGCTTATCAGATATAAATGAAATATTATCCCACCGTTCAAAAAAACTTTCGAATGATATTTTCAAACAGTTTAAAAATCATGTCCACGACTCAGTATTTTCATTCTCAGCAACACAATAAGCAATGAGATATAGTTGGTAGTTTGGATCGTAAGCACAAGCAACAAATTAATTATCTTGGAATCTAGACGTAAGAAAAACAACATACTAATAACAGTTAAACAACCACTTAAGAAACCATCCATACAAGCCTTAAAAAATATTTGCTACCGAGATTTGTTTCCATAATTGTAAAACCATATTTCTCAAGACTACCATATGCATCAACATAATTGTCGTTAATATTCGCTAATGCAAGTTTCTTAGCTCTCCAAGCTTTGAATACGTAATATGTATCCGATTCTAAGTATACCGTGTACAATGTGCACAGGACTACGCGAGAGTGCATGGTCAACACACACCTACAGCGCCTACGTTCCGCTTGCAGCCCTTCCTTCGGGCTATTACCTCCCTAACGGTCGCCTCACTTCGATTATTCAGCTCACTCCGCTCGCCTTCACTTCACACGACCTTCTGGAAAAAAGAATCTCCTTCGCTTCCCCCCGACGATTCACTGCTTTAATGAGGGCCTTCTCTGTGCATACATGTGCAGCATATTTTGACACCTATGAGTGCACAAGCCCTTCTTCTGCCTTTTGACTCTCTACCCACCTGGGACCCCTTTCGACTTTCCGCGGTCGAGATACAAGTTGTTATCTTTAATTTTACCAATTATTTTATTTCTTACTCATACAGTAGTGGCTAGTGGATGATGTCCTCCTGTAAATCCACCTAAACATGAATGTCTACCTTCAAATGTACTACCCTCACCATTGGCTTTAGCGTATACTCTCCAACAACAGTTGGGAGAATCACAAGTATATACTATTCTTTGATGATTGTTATGTTGAGATGAACAACTAAAATTATATCTAATTGCTAGGTCACTAATAAAATTTTGAAATTCCTGAGGAGAATCAAATGTTCTGCCAACCAATAATCAGGGAATGCAACCAGCTACATTAGCATCATTATCATCTAAATAATAATCTAAATTTTCAACCAAATCATCACTGTTTTCATCGTCAACATCATTATTTTTCATGGTCAACATCATTGTTTTCTGTATCAAAGTTCTGTTCAGTGCGATTTATACAACTAGGACCAGCATTGAAATCTTGGTTATTACAAAAATATTGACTACTTGAAATTATAGTTGTGTCGATATTTTGTAGCGATAAAATGATGTAAATTTTAATACAAGATGAAACAAAATTACTTTGAACAATAAAATTTCATGTTTCTTCACAATCTACTATTATAAACGCATATGAATAAAACCACATTATTATAAATTCATAATTTATGAAAAAACGATTACAAATAATACTACGCAAACTAGCTAATGTGATATTTTGATAATTAGTAAACTATTAGTATTACCTCATTAGTGAGATAATCCATCTAGTATACCTCCATGGTAGCAAATTATTACTAAATTTTGATCCATAGTCACAAACTTTAGGATGAATTGAGGCTTACAGAGGAATGTCAAAAATAACTTAGGAGAAGATGGTAGGAGACAATGGATCAAAGTATCTTCTGACTTGAATTTGGTTTCTGAATTCATCGGTTGTTTTATAAGAGTATGAGAAAAATATGATGAAGAAAGTAAGAAAGAATGTGGTGAAACAAAAGAGTGAATGAGATGTATAAAACAAATGAGTGATATATATAGAGCTAAATTTAACCGTTCAAATTTAAACGTTACAAATTGAACGTTACCTAGTATACAGAGAAATGTACGTTAGTATTGTCTAGTGTAGATAGTGTAAAAAAAAATTTGACAGAGGAAAGAGTGAGAGAAAGAAATAGATGAGAGAAAGAGGGACGGGAGAGAGAGAAGAGAGAGACAGAGTGACAGAGAGAGAGAGAGAGGCGAGAGTGACAGGGAGAGAGAGGGCGAGTGAGAGAGAGAGAGTAAAGAGGGGGATGAGAGTGACAGGAAGGGAGGGAGGGAGGGAGAGAGAGAGAGAGAGAGAGAGAGAGAAGAGAGAGAAAAGTAGGGAGGAGAGAGGACAAAAACGTCATTTCAAAGTACGTTTTTACTTCTTCTTCTTCTTTTTTCTGTTAACGTCGTTAACGGAAAAAGAAATAGAGGATGGAAAATATAATATTAAAAAAAAATATTTTTTGGCAATTTTGAGAAACTTGATAAACTTGATGCTCTACACAAAATTTATTTGAAATATAATGCTCTGCACGATATATATATATATATATATATATATATATTCCATTCTTTAGATGAAACCAAATCTGGTACATGAAACTAGAGCTACAGTTTTGTTTCCGTCTTTTTTTTATATAGATTGACAAACCAACAAGACCAACTTCTTATTGCCACGAGAAACGACATCCTCCATGTTTGTCTACACCATGAAAAAGTACTATCATACAATTTTTTATATGAAATTTTAGTTGTCTATCACACGTTAAGAATTACATTACCATGATAACTTTTAGGAATATTGATCAAAATTTTAAAATTAAAGGGAATTTCACGCTGTAAGGAAAGGAGTTTCTTATTTTTGTTTAGAGTTAATTGTCGAAATGGTATCTGAGGAATGTCATGGTCGTCAATTTGGTGATTGATTTTTTATTTATTTATTAATTTGGTATCTATGCTTTACATTTTAGTTTAAAGAGTGTCTGAACTAGATTTCGTAGATATTTTGAATAGAAATCGTTAAAATGGACATGTGATAGTTACGTTCCTTATTTTTATAATTATTTTTGTCATGACCAGCCGATACGTCGGCTATAATTGATTATAAAATCGTCATTTTGTACTCGACAAAAGATATTTGTTTATGTAGAATATCTTTGAACACCGATATTCTTAGTCGAAAAATAAAAATATGACAAAATAACTAAGAAAAATAAGATACGTGACCATCACATGTCTCATTTTATCGATTTTTATCCAAAAATATCAACGAAATATAGTTCAGACACTCTTTAAGCCAAAATACAAAGCCTAAATATCAAATTAAAAAAAAAATCGATCACCAAAACGACAATCGCTGCATTCTTCATATACCATTATGATAAATAACTCTTCTGTTTATTAGCCAGTCCCTTAAAAAATCTACTTGGACCTTTATCAGCAAAACGGAACCGTACGGGCTTAGTGGGCCATACCGGATCCACACCCGACCCGTAGACCAGCAAAGGATCCGACCGTTGCGAATTTAAAAAAATTCCGACCGTTGGGGGGAAGGGAGTAAGCATGTTGAATTAGGAATCCACATTCTAAGCAAAAGAAAGAGCTCCAACATAACGCCACTCCATCAAGCAAACGAAACAAAGACTTATTATATCAGAGAAAGAAAGAAAGAGAGACATTTCAAGAAGAAGAAGAGAGAGAGAAGGAGAAAGAGGTGGCGACTGTGAACGACGAAGAAGGAGAGTCTCGCGCTGCCAGACTCCACTCTTTCTTCTCCTCTGTGCTGTCGAATCTCTTCGGACAGAGCCAAGAACAAGAAGAAGACATGGCCACAAAGCACCAACTTGCGGTTCCTCAGCAACAAAGAGGAAGTATGTACTAATTAATTCAAAGTTTTTCACTTTTTTTTCCCATCATCGTTGGCTTCCTCTTAGTTTGTCATAGGTGCACTACTCAAAAGTTCTCCTATAATCTTCTTCCCTTCTTTCATTGATGGGTCAGTTTATTTTGAAGTTTTCTTGCTTGTGAACAATATCTTTTTGTGGCTTTTCACTTTTTAGTAACGTGCTCCTCTCTTTTTTTCTTCTTCAAGATTTTGATATGAATAGTTTCCGTGCCGCATCGTGTCGGACACGTATCACAAACACTGCACTGACACTCCACGGTACACTAGGAACACCTTTCTTGAGTTATCAAGATTTTGATACGAAGAGTACTAGTACTGATACATTGATTCTCTAGGTGGACCTGTTGCACCCAAGGGCAAGCCGAAGACCGCTGCGGACGCCGGCCCGGACGGAAAGAACCGCTGCGCGCTCGGGGACATCGGCAATCTCGTCACCGCACGAGCCGCCGCCGCCGCCGCAGCACCCGGAGGGAAGCCTCTCCCTCAGCTCTCTCGCCCAATCACTAGGTGACCCTGCCCATCAAATCCCCTCTCTGTACTTGTTGATATGCTCATTTCGTGTTCCGACTCAGTCCCGTCTAATGCTCTCCTCTCTCTCTCTCTCTCTCTCTCTCTCTCTCTCTCTCTCCAGACGCTTCGGAGCGCAGCTCCTCGCCAATGCGCAGGCTTTGGGCATTGCTGCCGATGGCGCGGTTGGGAATGGGCCTGCCAAAGAAGCTAAGCCGGACAAGGCCAAGCCCGTGGCGGTCATCGAGATCAGCCCCGACTCCTCTTCTCAGTCGGCAGCAGCGAAGAAGAAGGCTCATTCGAGAAAGAAAGTTAGCACCCTGACTTCAGTACTCACCGCCCGTAGCAAGGTCAGTCAGTAGTACTCACAATATCAGTAGATTTTGCGACTCGCCGCTTATTTCGCATTTTTTCCCGATTGATTCTTCTTAGGCTGCCTGTGGAGTCAGTGACAAAACCAAGCCACCCATTCCTGACATTGACGCGCAGGACGCTGCTGATCAGTTGGCCGTTGTCGACTACGTGGAGGATCTTTACAAGTTCTACAAACTTTCCGAGGTATCAATTTTTTTTTCTTTTTCTTTTTTCGGGGTGTTGTTGATCGACGCCTCTGCCCTTCGATACTTATTGTTGTATCTTGATGTGATGCAGAGCTCCAGTAGGCCGCGCGATTACATGGGGGCACAGGTGGAGATCAACGCGAAGATGAGGGCCATTCTTGCGGACTGGCTGATCGAGGTGCACAGCAAGTTTGAGCTGATGCCGGAGTCCCTCTACCTCACCTTCCACATAATCGACCGCTACCTGTCGGTGGAGACCGTCCTGAGGAGGGAGCTGCAGCTTGTGGGCGTGAGCGCCATGCTCATCGCCTGCAAGTATGAGGAGATATGGGCTCCAGAGGTATTAGTACTAGTTACTCATTTAGTACTGGTTTCGGAATCCTTATCATTGTACATTACATTCTTTCAGGTGAATGATTTCATAGCCATATCCGACCGCGCCTACAGCAGAGAGAAGATACTGGCAATGGAGAAGGGGATCCTGAACAAGCTCGAGTGGAGCCTGACCGTTCCGACTCCGTACGTGTTCCTCGCGCGCTTCATCAAAGCCGCAATGTGTGACAAGGAGATGGAGCACATGGTGTTCTTCTTGGCGGAGTTGGGGCTGATGCAGTACTCGATCGTGGTCGCGCACTCCCCGTCTATGGTTGCGGCCTCTGCTGTGTATGCTGCCCGGTGCACGCTGAAGAAGGCCCCTCTCTGGACCGACACGCTCAAGCGTCACACTGGGTTCTCCGAGTCGCGGTTGCTGTACGCTTCTTCTCTTTTCTCTTCTCCCTTTGATGCTGCATATGTCTAAAGATCGTTGTTACTGAGTTGTTTTGTATAAATTTTCAGGGAGTGCGCTGAGTTTCTAGTGAAGTGCCATTCTGCCGGGCCTCTGGACAAGTTGAGGTTTGTTTACAAGAAGTACTCGAGCTCGCAGTTTGGTGGTGTGGCTCTGCATCCGCCTGCGACTGAGGTTATGGAGCAATTGAAGGCTGCTGCTTCTTCGATTTCGGTTTGAACGGGAGGGGGGGCCTTTTACTGACAGAGCTTACTTTTATTCTGTTTTTGTGTGTGTTGTGTGTCTGTGCTAGAGTGAAATTAGTTACAAGTAGTCATCTTGTTGATGATGGTTGTGTATTCCTTTTCTTTTCTTAGGAGTGGTGGTGATGCATGTTGCAGTGAATCACAAACAGCTTGCGTTTTTGGAGGAACTAAGTGGTTTCTTCTTATGTTATATATATGTACTTACTTTTTAAGCATATTTTATTGTTGAATGGAATTGAGCAATTGTCTTTTGGTTTGAAAGTTCCTTCAATAAAACTCTCTTTCTTTCTTTCTTTCTTTCTTTCTTTCAAATGCTTCAGATTTTTCTACATGAGTAAATATGACAGTGTAAGTTCGATATCATTTGCTGGTTGTGTGTGGATGAAAGGTTTGTAATGACTTTGTTGCTACGATGCTGATTGATGAAAGGTTTGTAATATTGGCCTCTATTCAGTATTATTTACCGAATTTCTCAGCTGTCTTTCTGGTTGAATTTCTTGATGAATGTGACACTATGATCCAATGGCGGTTGATAGTTTAGAAGACAAGATGTTTCTATTCAATTCAATTATGCTTCTTTGAATATCTGCTCTAATGGTCGCAATATTGTTTCAAATTTGTTTGCTGTGCTTGAACTTGTTTCGATACGAGACTATGATTAAGTATTTTGCAGAGTGTTGAGATATTCCTGGATTAGGCCTTGCAGGTTTATAGATTTTGGTGCTATTCTGATTTCTCAACAAAGCTGAATATTATTTGCTGAATTTCTCAGCTGTCTTTCTGGTTGAATTTCTTGATGATATATGCCACCATGATCCAATGCCGGTTGATATAGTTTAGAAGACAGAATGTTGTCATTCAATTCCATTTGCTTTGAATATCTGCGCTAATGGTCTAAATATTGTTTCAAATTTGTTTGCTGCTTGAACTTGTATCGATACGAGACTATAATGAAGTATTTTGCAGAGTGTTGAGCTATTCCAGGATTTTAGGCCTTGCAGGAGCCTATATTTGGTGCTATTCTGAATTTCTCAACTAAGCCGAATATTATTTGCTGAATTTCTCAGCTGTCTTTCTGGTTGAATTTCTCGGCGACTGGTTTTGAAAATTGGAAGTTCTTCAAATTTTCCCATTCTGTTTCTGTGTAGTGGTTGTGATGAATAGCTTTGCATTTTGCTAGTCAAATCTATCTGTGAAACTTCAATTTTATTTGCTGGTTGTGAAGGCTTTGTTGTTATGATTTGGTTATAACTCACTGATCATTGAAGTTCTATTTTCTGCTTGATATATGACACTGACCTGTGTAAAATCTTATTTGCTGGTTGAGGCAACTGGTTTTGCTTGATGCATGACATTATGACTGACCTGAACATCTTCTGGTTGGAAGAGGTTTGCGTGTAGTATTATGGTTTCTGTCTGGTGCTTGACATAAAGTTTAGAAGACATGAAGAATGCCAATTTTATTTGCTTCTCCAATTAACAATGTCTGGTCTAATGGTTGTGGAGTGGTGCTTATTGTTTCAAGTTTATTTGCTACTTCAACTCAAAGAACATTTAATGGATGTTTTGTCATTTATTGGAAAATGTTTCGCAGAGTGTAGAAATATTTTGCAAAACTAGAACCAACTTTGTATTGATATGAGCTAATTTGCAGAGTTTCGAAATATTCAAACTAGGCATGGTGCCATATTCAGTTTTATTTGCTGCTTGAATTGATATGAGACTATGATAGTGGGTTGATGTAATTGCCTTTTTTTTTGGTCAATCAAAACTACTACTCTATGATGGCTGAATGTATATGTTGCTATTTAATTTTTTTTTGCTGCTTGAATTTATAGGAGCTTGATCAAGTTTCTTTTTTCTTTCGAAGCAAAACTGAAACTAACTTGGATGACTGGGATTAGTAATCTTCTGGTAATTTGCAAGATTTCATGAGTTTCTTTTTCTTTTCCCTTTTCTTAGATGAGATGGATTTTCTTTTTCATGCCTCTATCCAATGTGATATTTTCAACGTTCAAAAACTCGGATTCTCTATTAGTATCAGTTTCTGTACATACTGAAAAACCATGGATTCAATCATTATTCCTTGGAGTTATGATTTTGTAAGTTACTATCTAACATTGAACCTCTTACAAAGTTCATCCTTCTCCTCAGCTGGATCTTCATTTCCTTGCCACACTACTTAAACATTGTTATTGTTAATATCTCGAGGAAGAATACCTAAAGCCCAGGTAACATTTGTTCCTATTTCGAGAAAGAACTTAAAGCCTAGATCAAGTCTTCTCAAACATTCTCTTCGATTCATGGATACAACAACGCAAGAATAAAAGGATGAACTTAATGAAATGTAATGGTTAAGCACTACTAACGCTTCCTTTCTTGCCAAATATGTCTCGAACCAAGTTATCAAGGTTGGCAGACGACGAACCGCCCTCCTCCACCGCGCTTCGACACATCTGCATAAGCTCCTCGGCCCTCCTCCTCATCCCCTTGCTCTCCTCCTCCGCGTCCAAGCCCATCAACTTCCTCACTTTTTCCGCAACTTCTTCGCTTCCAACCACCTTCTCATCACCCCCCTCATCCTTCAATCTTAAGCCCACCCCCCAAGTATCGACAATCAACCTACTGTTGGGATGCTGATCGAACGCGATAGGGAAGGTGAGCATAGGCACACCGGCGTAGACCCCTTCCAGAGTAGAGTTCCAGCCGCAATGCGTCAAGAAGCCCCCCACGGAAGGACGGCACAGGACTCTCAGCTGGTCGGACCACGGCACCACCAGGCCTACTCCTCCTCTGTTGGGCTCCTCCGGTTTTTCTTGGTGACCGTCTCGCTCGACCCACAGATAGCGAACGCCGCTAGCTTTCAGTCCCTCGATCAGCTCGCCTTTCTGCGGATCCGAGCTCGAGAAGAAGCTACCGAACGCAATGTACAGCACGGAGCGCTCCGCCTGTGAATCGAGCCACTTCATGGTGTCGGCATCGACGAGTGGGTCGGAATGACCGAGTGCCATGTAAGGGACCGGAGGGCCTATGGAGTAGATGGGGACCGAGAGGAAGGACTTCATGGTGTCGATGGTGTTGCTCTCGAGTTCATAGAAGGATGTGAGGAGGAGGCTCTCCGCCGTGGTGAACCAGGAGAAGGTTGCTGTGAAGAGTCTCAACATGTCGAGTTCAGAAGAGTTCGATTTGCTGCGATCTGTCAGGCTAGAGACTTCCGGAAGATAGGCGAGTGCTTCTTCTTCTTTACCTATAACACACAGAACAAAGCTTAAATTTGCTGCTTGCAATTGCAGAGAGAGGTTATACACAGGCTAACCTGGTTTATCAAATAATTTGAAGGCCGAATTATCATAATGGCATCACAACTATAACCAACAACAGATGTTTTTGTAACTTTAACTTTTCCTTGTTCGATTTTGGCATCGCAATATCATAAACTGCTCTTTTGAAGTACATCGAGACAATTTTAAAAACATATCTTGTAGTACAAAAATGCAATTTAAATACTTGTATTGCCAGATATTCTTTTGAAGTAGTCTAGATGTACTTCAAAAATTGACGAAAGATATTTCAAAACAGAAATTTATAAAATTGAATGCCAAAATCAAGCAGTGAAAAGTTAAGATATCAAAAATACACTAATACTATAATTGGAAGTGCCAATAGGATAATTTAGCCTAACTTGAATGGAATATCGGTAAGTAATGTACTAGCAAGCATGGACAATCGAAATTGTAGATATTTTCGCGTTGGATGCATATTGGACGCAATCTCGGATACTTCAAAACACACTAAACAGTCAAATATATCTTGTATTTGAGTTGCATGTCATTACATTGCCGTGTCATATTCGTGTCCGTACAACATAGTACAGGACCTCACATCTCACTCTAGCCTATTATGTTGGAAGGAATGTTAGCACAAACACAACAAGATGACGTCTGTATCAAGTCCGTACGCGTGTCAATTTTCATGCTCATGTAACATATGTTACTACCTCTATAACAATTGAAAACGCTTGTATCGTGTATCCATATCATGTTTGAATCCGTATTCATGCAAAATAAGTTGCACGTTGATTAGGATGATATCTCAACTTTAATACATTTTTTGCCCTTATATTTAATTGGGATGATGATAATGACTAAGAGGATCACATATGGTAGTACTCTTAAGGGAGGATAGAAGTGAAAAGGGAGGAGAGAAGTGAAGGTGGATTTGAATTCTAATTCGGACAAAAAATTGATGCAAAAGTTTAATTATATGTTTTTTTTTTTTTTGGTGTGGTAGCCCAGGTCAAAGAAATCACATGTGAATGCAGAATGAGGAGAACAGAATGTCAATTGTTAAGTATGTTGATTATAAATGTTTCAGTACACACTTCTGAAGTGGAATTTCATTGCTTGTTTATAGACTTAACAGTAGTTAGATATGACATAGGCATCTTACGTCAATTTTTGATCATTCTTTCACGATGATGGTTATAGTATTTATATACTTTCCTTGTGTTCAGTAGTTGGCATGCGCTCATTTTCTTTTGATATTTTATTTTATGAGAGCACTACAAAATTTATTTAGTGCTAATTCAATATTGATGCTAGTTCAATTTGAATTTTTTTTTACTCATATTAGTCCAAAATTTACTATGGACAGTCCATCCTCTCCTCCTCCTCCTCCTCCCGCTCCTCCCCTCTCCCCTCCGTCCTCCTCCTCTTCGGCCCAAACTCTAAACCTAATGCTCCGCCATCGCCAGCACCGTCGTCGACATCTACATTTCGCTTCCATCATCTTCTTCTTCTTCTTCTTCTTCTTCCTCCTCCTCCTCCACCTAGTCGATGGCTCCGCGTGCACCTCCTGTAAGTACCCCGTCAGCGGCTACTACCGCATCATTCGCGACCTCGAGCGCCAGATCGGCCACCACTTCGTCGAGCTCATGATCGTCACGCGCCAGCTAGAAATGTTCCGCGTCCAGACCGAGGCCGTCGCCACTGGCATCGTGATGCCGCATCATCATCTCTCCGGACCCTTCTCCTCCTTCCGCTCCTCTCTCCCCCTCTGGACTGTCAAAAGTTTTAACATTCCTAAAAATTGCTAGGACCGTCAAAAATTTTGATAGTCCTTCCAATCTTTGACAGTCCTGACTATAGTAAAAAAAATCAGTTTGGAGTGGACAGTTCCATAAGTAATTTTGGGGAGTGGCAAATTTTAAATATTTTAAAAAAAATTGGAATGTCCTGATCAATTTGTGTAATGCCTTTGTAAGTATCTTTCTTTTTTATGTTTCCTTTTCACTTCTCGAAACATGAGCTAGTAATTAACTTAACATACGTTTTTTTTTTCCCAAACTACATGTTAGACCCTTACTAGCTCTCTAGCTCTCCGTTAGAATCTTCTTGTGTAAGCCTCGAGATTTATATTTATTTAGTGTGTGCTAGCTCGAACTTACAAGACGAATATCTTTAAACTCGTGTTTGGACTCTTTTATCTAACGAGTCTATTCTTAGCCCCAAGGTCGTGTTCTCGAGCTGAAAAGCTCGGAAGCTTTTCATCGAACCGAGCTTAAGTTAGCTTGTGAATAGCTTGGTTGATTAACAACCCTATCTCCACCTAGGAGGGAAGGTGGATAATTGTTAGGTTGAATTTCCTTCCTATACGGAGAACATTTAGGAATATGCAATAAAAATTATCTGTGTATCGAAGAAGCTCGGAGAGGTGGAGGTTTTTACAGAGGCTCTACATAGAGTCAGGATCAGCCAAAATGGGTAAAAGCAGGTTCAAACAGTATGTCGCGATGACATACGGGTAAACAGTGGGGCCATGTCGCGCTTTGTAGGTTATTTTTTCCGAGAACAGGAGAATTTGGGACTGGCATGATAGTCCTTTGTAGGTTGTGGGGAAATTGGATTTTTGGTGAGCTTTGATAAAGTTTCAATGGTCCTCATCATCTCAAAATTTGGGAATATTTGGGAGAATGTTATATTAGGACTTTCCATCTCTAATTACGAGAATAGATCAGAGGTCAAGTTTTTGACCAAGCTTTACAACTTTTAAGAAAAAAAAAAATGAGATTAAGAGAGTTCACGGTTGATTCCGTCGTGTCCAATTTTTTGTCTATGATAATTTGTTATTTTCTCCATCATAATCTATACCTATTCGTTAGTAGTTGAGGTGAATTGTAAGAGCAGTGGGAGAAGTTGAAGAGGAGTTCGTGTATTATTCTACTCGAGCTTTTTCGGACTGGGCTCCTATTGTCTCATGGTTTTCTTTCGTTTTGAATTTTTACGTAAAAATTATTATGTTTGCGATTGTATTGATTGTGTCTGTAATTATGCTTTTGCATAATACTCTAATTTATTTCAGCCCTCACCAAATACTTCCAGTCAAAAATGGTTGAATTTCGCTGCGTAATTTTGCATTTCGTTTTATATAGTCAATCCCATTCATGGGGAGAAAACTTGAATACTAACAAGGAGATTCTTTGCACGATACCTAGGAAGCATCGACACTCTATCGGACCCACACTCCAAAATCGGTTGACATGTCCATGTTGTCGTATTCTTATATTCTTTTCGTGTCATATTGTAATTGTGTCCGTGTAAAGTAGCATGATGATACATTACAATATACAGTATAGCATATGTATGTACCTAAATTGGCCGGTAACTGCCCACTAGCATCAAGCTCGTTGAAGACATGCATGGCCAAGAACACGGCCGCAGAATTCGTCCACACCGACGATACGGGGATACTTCTCCGCTTACACATGTTCGCCACCCACACCAACACCGAGTCCGTGATGACAAAATCGACCGGGGGCTCGAGCCGCTCGATGAGCCGCTCGACGGGATCCTCCATCTTCGTGTAAACGGCTCGGTGGAAGCCGTGCAGGTCGGCCCCCCGGGCACGTTCGGAAGGTATGACGTTGGGGATCGAACGGAGGCAGACGTTCGAGGGGAGCGGCAGCGCCTTGGCCGAGCCCGAGGCGATGAGGTCGAGCCAGTCTTCGGTGACGATGAAGGTGATGAGGAGGAGGTTTTCTCCGGTGGCGGCGAGGGCACGAGAGAGGTTGATCAGAGGGTTGACGTGGCCTCGAGCGGGGTGGGGGATCACCGCGACATGTCTGCAACCGGAGGTTAATTCCATGGCTAGTCTCGACAAAGTTATGGTTGTGAGGTTATGGTTGGGATTCTTCATGTATAATTAACATGACTCATAGTATGAATCGAAGGTTACAATTGTTGAATATTAGTCAGAGGAACTAATATTCTATACTTTGTTTATAGGTGGAGAAGATAGTAAAATGGAGAAGTGAAAATTTTTATTCAAATAGTTTGCTTTGCTTTGCTTGGCTTGAATAAAATGAGATACAATAGCCTCGTTTTATAGGTTTTACATGCCATGTCATTCCAACTTTAATTCAAGACTCTTACACTTCCTAACCGACAACTCTTACACTTCATTCCACTTCCTACCAACAACTCTTACACTCCCTAATCGACAACTCTTCCCATTCTTTAATTAAAACAAATTTCAGTTTTGAATTTGAATCAACATCGCCCCTTCAAATCAAAACCGACTTCATGCCGAGCATGTCTCTTAGCTTCAAGAAGATTTCTCCTGATAATGGCTTAGTGAATATGTCTGCTACTTGTTCATGGTGTGGCAATGCTGGAGCTCTATTGTCTTCTTCTTCACATGATCTCGAAGAAAGTGGAACCGAGTATCAATGTGTTTGCTCCTCCCATGATGCACTGGATTCTTTGCAAGTTGAATGGCTGATTTGTTGTCCACAAATATAACAGTCGTCTCTTCTTGTGGATGATCCATCTCCCTCAAGATATTCCGCAACCAAATAGCTTCACAAACAGTAGATGACGCCGCCACATACTCTGCTTCACATGATGACAAGGATACAACTCCTTGCTTCTTGGAAGTCAAAGAAAATACAGTTAAACCAAGATAGAATACATAGTCTGTGGTGCTTCTCCTTTCATCTTGGTCACCTCCCCAATCGCTATCTGAATAGCCTACTAACTCTGCATTTTCACCATAACCATAGAAGAGACCATGGTTGAGTGAGCCTTTGATGTATCTTAGAATCCTCTTCGCAGCTAGACAATGTGACTCCTTCGGTGACTCAATGTAGCAACTCACAAGTCCGACTCCATACACGATATCGGACCTTGTAATCGTCAAGTATCTCAGGCTACCAACCAGACTCTTGAAAAGAGTCGAGTCCACAGAACCTCCATTACCTTCTTTTGATAGTTTCATTCATGTGGCTACTGAGATGTTCACTGGATTGGAGTTATTCATATTGAATTTCTCTAATATCTCCTTCATGTACTTCTTTTAGGATATAAATATCCCATTTTCTTGTTGTTGCACTTCAATACCAAGAAAGTAGGACATTAATCCATTATCCGTCATCTCAACTCCTTAAACATGGATGATTTGAACTCCATAAGAATTTTACTGCTATTTTCTGTGTACAACAGGTCATCAACATATAAGCAAATAATTAAAATTCACCTTGATAATTTTTCTTCATGTAGACAGCATGCTCATATGGGCATTTAGTAAAGTCATTCTGATGAAGATAGTTGTCGATGCTTACATTCCAAGCTCTTGGCGCCTGCTTTAAGCCATATAACGCCTTCTTTAGACGGTACACCTTGCTTTCTTCTTCTTCTTCCACTATAAAGCCTTCTGGTTGTTGTACATACACTTCTTCTTCTTCTTCTTCTTCAAGGATGCCATTGAGAAATGCTGACTTGACATCAAGCTGTTATATCTTCCAGTTGCGATGAGCGAAAAGTGCGATCACCAATCTTACTGTGTCAAGTCTTTCAACTGGTGCAAAGACTTCTTCATAGTCAACGTCGTACTTTTGTTTGTAGCCTTTGGCTACTAATCTTGCCTTGTATTGAGAAACTTCACTTTCAGTAGTACGTTTGATCTTGTACACCCACTTGATGCCAATAGCTTTTTGGTTTGTTGGAAGTGTTGTCAACTCCCAAGTATCATTCTTTTGGATAGCATGTATCTCCTCCTCCTTTGCCGATCGCCAACAATCTTCTTTTACAGCTTCTTGGAAGTTGAGGGGCTCGTGATCAGCATATAAGCAGAAAATATTTGTTTCTCATTCTTCTTCTGCCTGCTTGTAAATTTCTTTGAGACTTCTCATTTTGATGGGACTCTGGTGTATAGGAGGTCTGCTGCTACTGCTTTCACCTGAACTTGGAGAGGTTCTTGTAGGAGAGGATATGGCATGTTGAGGAGATGGTGGCGTAGCTGGTGGAACTTCTGGTAAAGGTTCTTCGAGTTCTTCAAGCACATGTTGCTCTTTGGCCTTCTCTTCATCACTCCAGTTCCATACTTTATCTTCATCAAAGATAACATATCGACTAACCACTAATTTTTTTGTTAGTGGGTTGTGGAGCTTGTACGCCTTTGACTACTCACTATAGTCAAGAAAGATGCATTTCTCACCACGACCATCAAGCTTCTTCCTGTTGGACTTGGGAATATATGAATATGCAACACACCCAAATATTCTTAGGTATGCAACATTTGGCTTGTTGCCACTCCACGCCTCTTGAGGTGTCATATGTTTGACACTTTTTGTAGGACAACGGCTGAGTACATAGGTTGATCATGCCACAACTTTCGCCTAGATTGCTTCTGTAGTCCTTTCTCCTTGAGCATAGTTCTTGTCATGTTAAGAATGGTACGATTCTTTCTTTCGGCGATCCCATTTTATTGTGGGGTGTATGCAGCAGTGAATTGATGCTTTATGCGTTGTTTCCTACAATACTCATCAAATGCTTTCGAGGTGTATTCTCCATCTCGGTCAGAGCGGAGAGTTACAATCTTATAACCAATTTGATTTTCAACAAGAGTTTTAAAATTCTTAAATACAACAAAGGCATCTGATTTTTCTTTAAGAAAATAAACCCAAAGTTTTTTGTTAAAGTCGTTAATGAAAATAATAAAATATTTATTACCTCCTAACGACATGGGCTCTATTGGTCCACATATGTCAGTGTGAACTAGTTGTAGGGGTGTCGTTGCTCTCCAAGATTTTTTGCTAGGAAAAGAAAGTCGTACATGCTTGCTGAGTATACATCATTCACAAGTGTTGCATGGTGGCTCGATCATTGGTAACCTATGCACCATGGTTGATGAAGATAGAAGCTTTAAACTCCTAAAATAAAGATGACCAAAGCGAAGATGCCACTTCCATGACTCGCCTTCCTTAGATCCATAGAAGCACTTCTCTGACTTTGTGTTAAGACACTACTAAAAATTACGGGATTAGCGATGTTTTTAGCGACGTTAAGCTAAAACGTCGCTAATATTAAAGATATCAACGACTCCAAATATTAACGTCGCTATAAGTCGCTGTTTGGCGACATATAGCGACTATAATTCAGTTTTTTAAAAGAATAGTCGCTATAAGTTATCTAAGGTCGCTAAACGTCGCTGAATTTTATAATTTAGCGACGTTTAGCGACGTATTTAGCGACGTTTATATTTTAAATATTTAGCGACATGTTTAGCAACGTCTTCAATGTCGCAAAATATTTCTGTTAGCGACGTTTTTATTTGACGTCGCTAAACGTTGCTAAAATTTCAATAATTAGGGATCGATTTTGATTTCCCCCTTCTGTCGAAAATTTCCAAAATTTCAAAACCCGCGGCGTTCCCACCCCCCTCTCCGGCGACCGGCGTCCTCCAAAGCGGCCTACTCCGGCATCCCCCTCTCCTCCTCCTCTAGTTAAACCCTAACTCTCTCTCTCTCTCTCTCACACACACACAGGACACGACATGACACTGACACAGACACAACACATACACACACGTCAGAGACATGACACACACACGTGACACTAACCCTAACCCAAAACTAACACGACAAACACACACTCCGTTCCACCGTCGTTCACCCTCCTTTGACGTTTCAGATAGCCTGATCTCCGTTCCCTTCAGTTATGCCTTCGCCGTCGTCATCCCCCTGTCCCTGCTGCGCTAGCAAGCCGTATGTCGCTGGAACGCTCGCCCCCGCCCCAAACCCTAATATTTAAATCTATGATATATATATATATATATATATATATATATATATATATATATATATATATATATGGCTAGTTTTGTAGCAGGAGGCGATCATGACCTAGGGTTAGGGTTTTGAACTGGGATCTTGGTTCTTCCAGTGCTAAAAAAGTTGGAGTGGGTGGCACACAGAGAGCATAAGGAGGTGGCTAGACTATGGTCGTGCATAGGAAGCGGCCGATCCATAAGGTGGAGATGCGACACTTCGGGCTGACGGGGACTGCTCTCGTCAAGCGAGGCGGCAAGGAGATTCGGGGTGGGCAAGGAAACTTGGGAGTTGGGTAGTCAGGAGGTTCGGTGGGAGGAGGCACCTACAGGCATCCACGAGGGGCTCTCGTGCCCCCCCCCCCTCTCAGCAAGGAGATCTCGTGCTCTCCTCTTCTCAGTAAGGAGTTGGCGGATATGGGGTAACCCATGCTGCAACCCAAGGCGTGTCGACTAGGGCTCAACTATTAGGTGCCCAAGGACCTAGCAAATCCTATGTGGAGACCTGTCGTGCTGGGTCCGATCATAGCAATGAAGATATATACTTTGTGGAACCAAAGCAAGTAGGGGATAAGCAGTGTGCCTCCTTCACGGCAAAAAAGATTGCTGAAACAGCCGAGTTTTGGAAAAACACCCTTATTCTTTTTGTTTTGGGAGACAAACCATTTTACATTAGATTCGGGCCTATGCCCATAGAGTATGATGCCAACTCCTTGGGCACCTGGTAAGCTTGAGGCACTAATTATGAACATATAAAATGACATCCAACTATTATTTTTTCTTTAAGCATTGAGAATATATAGACCTTATATTGTTCATGACCAATAACTACTACAACTCCTTTATGAAGAAAAAAGTAAAACCTAGTGTAAATATGTATACATAATTAGTACAGTCAGCAAATTACGATTAGCTGCTAATATATGTAATCAGTTGAGTATAAATAAGAGAATGAGGGAGAATAGAGGGGTTGGATGTATTGTTGCTTTCTTAGTTTCAAATTACTTTAGATCTGTAACTTCTTCTTCTTCTTCTTCCTTACAAGTATAAAAAAACCCTAGAATTTTCAAATCCCCAACTCTTTCTTCTTCTATTACTGAATTTCTTCATTTCCATGTCTAATTCATATGTTTCTCCTTCCTCACCTGGACTCCTACAAAGAGGACCGTATCATACACTTACATGACACGAAATATGACACAGACCCTAACCCTATCTCTCTTCTAGTTAGCTATCTGAGTTTAGACGCAACCTTGCGTATCTGCATCGTATATAATACGATGCAGATCTCGACTCAAGAAGAGTCGTATACACGGACACGGAAATTACTCTTCAAAGCCGAGACACGATATTATATTGGCTTCTTCTAGAACTCGTATCCAACTTGGGCTGATGCTTCTTGCTGCACGAGCTGTTGCATTGGCTACTGTAGACTGCTAAACCTGCTGTTGAAGGCTCTGCAGTACTGCACTGGCTCTGCTACTACTTGCTGAGTTTACTTGCTGTTGTGCATCCTTCCTGCTGTGTACTGCACAGTGTTGCTGCACACTGATTTCTCACTGCTACACTGTGTAGTACAGCTAGCTGCTAGCACAGAGCTGGCACACTGCTCTCCCTTCACTGCCAAATGATGCACACTAAAAACTGTGAATTGCTCTCCCTAGTGACCCGAGCTCACTTAATCACTCAAACAGCCATATGCACACACACACACACATACATAAGGCATTGTGTATCAAGTTAGCGCAGTTCTTACCTTCCTCCAGAGAATCACACTGTATTTAACGATTTATTGGATACATACAGTCATTTTTACAGAAGTATCTAGAAATGGATATGAATTACTATCTGCGTCATCGTTCGTGGATGTACAACCGTCATCCTGATGACATGTGCGGTATGCGAGATGAATTCATTGAGGGTGTACAGCAGTTTCTGCAGTTCGCCAAGACGTTCCCTCAGTACATGGACGGTACCAAAATTAAGTGTCCGTGTGTGAGATATCGCAAATTGAAATATCATCCTGAAGTGAAAGTCACATATCATTTGTACTCGAAGGGCTTCACGCCAAATTACTATCAGTGGACCGCACACGCAGAACTTGTGTCTCTAGCATCGGAGTCGGAGCCTTATATGGAGCCGTATATGGATATCCACGACCATGCTGCTTACGACGACGGGTGGGTGAACATGGTTTTTGAAACGGCGGGGCCTAGTTTCAATCCGGACAATCATGATGCAGCTCAGGAGGCACCGAATGCCGATGCTGCAAAGTTTATGGAGTTGCTGGAGAATGCAAGGACTTCATTATATCCTGGTTGTGAGGATCATTTATCGTTGGAGGTGGTTACAAGATTGTTGAGCATCAAGTCTGATTTTAACATGTCGCAAGAATTCTATAATCGACTGATCGATTTGATTATATAGATTTTGTCTGAGGGTGCAAAGTTGCCTAAAGACTTCTACCGATCTAAGAGGATGGTGAGATCGCTCTGGATGGGATATGAGAAAATTGATGCATGTCGCAACGGGTGCATGTTGTACTACAAAGACGACAAGGATAAAAATGCGTGCAGATTCTGTGGTGCTGATCGCTACAAGGGTACTGGTAGAGGAAAGTCTGTCGGTGCAAGAAAACCTACTGATTCGATGCACTACTTGCCTTTGACGCCGCGGTTGCAGAGGTTGTTTATGGTTAAGGAGGCTGCAGAAAATATGAGTTGGCACAGGAAAAAACAGATCGAAGGAGTATTGGATCATCCATCCGATGGAGAAGCATGGAAGCACTTTGATCGAGAGTATCCAGATTTTGCTTCAGATCCACGTAATGTTAGATTGGGGCTCTCCTCTGACGGTTTTACCCCATTCGAACTTTCGGGCTCCCAGTATTCATGTTGGCCTGTGATCGTCACTCCGTACAATCTATCACCTTGGATGTGCATGAAGACTCCGTCTATGTTCCTAACCGTTATTATCCCGAGTCCGAATAATCCGAAGAGGAACATCGATGTGTATTTACATCCTTTGATAGATGAGTTGAATCAGCTGTGGGAAGTAGGTGTTAACACGTACGATGTTTCTAGAAAGCAGAATTTTCAGATGAGGGCATCACTTATGTGGACCATCAACGACTTTTCGGCCTATGGAATGTTATCGGGATGGAGCACTCATGGTTGTCTCTTATGTTCGTATTGCATGGACCGTACTAAGGTTTTTCGTTTGAAATACGGAGGCAAATCGTGCTTCTTCGATTATCATCGACAATTTCTGCCGAAGGATCATCCGCACCGGAGGAACATGAATGCTTTTTATGAGGGCATTATGGAGAAGGCCAATCCATCGCCAAGGTGGCCCGGATACACGATATGGAAAGAGATAAAAGATTTACCAAGTGCTATCGAAGAGCCTGCTAAGGGGTACAAGTGTGACGGATTTGGTCGCACCCATAACTGGATGAAGAGGAGTATATTATGGGATCTGCCATATTGGAGCACCAATATGATCAGACATAACCTTGATGTCATGCATATCGAGAAGAATATGTTTGATAACATAATTAATACTGTAATGGAGGTAAAGGGGAAGACGAAAGACAATCCGAAGGCTAGGTTGGACTTAGAAGAAATATGTAGATGTCCTGCATTGCATTTGATAGAGGAGGGGAATGAAAAGTTAAAGCATCCTAAGTCAGTTTTCTCACTGGAGAAAGAGGATAAAGGAAGACTTTGTAGGTGGATTCAGGGTCTAAAGTTTCCAGATGGGTACGTGTCAAACTTGAGAAGATGCGTCGACCTCAAGGAGAACAAACTGACGGGTATGAAGAGCCACGATTGTCACGTATTCATGGAGAGGTTAATTTCGATTGTATTTTGGGAATTCTTACCGCAGGTCGTTTGGGATCCATTGACAGAGCTCAACATATTCTTCAAAGATCTTTATTCTACTAAGTTGCTCGTCGATCGTCTAGAAAAGCAAGAGAAGGACATTGCGGTAACACTATGTAAGCTCGAGAAGGTGTTTCCTCCTGAATTCTTTGACTCTATGGAGCATTTGCCAATTCATCTTTTCTATGAGGCACGTGTTGGTGGTCCTGTCGGTTATCGGTGGATATACCCTTTCGAGCGGCATCTGAATCACCTAAAGAGAAAGATGAAAAATAAGGCACGGGTTGACGATGATGCAGGATTCAATGGTTCATAGCAGTACGAGGTTGTTATCTACCATGGATTCTTACAACCAGCGACTCGCAGAGTTGGAGCGGATACGTCCTCCTGGTGCGCCTATATCGACACAGACTCCACCGACGTCACTGCCTTCTCCATCGACATCGGTGTCGATTTCACGGGGGCAGTATGATCTGTTCTTATCCTTCATGCGCGTCGGTGGTCATCCTCCTACAGATCCACACTAGTCCTACTTAGGACCGTTTTATTATTAATTGTTTGTGTTTCAGACATTATTTTTTGTATTCTTTAGGACGAGGCTTTTAATTTGCTATATTATTTGTATTCTTTAGGATGAGATTCAGTTGTATGGATATTTGCTGTATTCTTTACGACAATATTTTCTCCTGATTCGGTTTTTAATTTCAATATTTTATTTTCTTCAAATTTTATTATATTATTCATATTAAATATATGTTAATTTATCGGTGTTGAGTGTTCAACCCAAGGGGGTCGGCGAATCCAGTAAATTCAACGGAGGGTTGCTCCGGGTCTATTTGTACAGATTGTGAATTAATAAACTACAGGAATAATAGTTTGGAAACAATTCAGTATTCAATTTTTTATTTTTTTACTGTATCATTAGCGACGTTTAGCGACGTTCAGCCACGTCGCTAAATACGTCGCTAATTATGTCGCTAATTACGTCGCTAAAAATGTCACTAAAAATGTCGCTAAACAAAGTCGATGTCCGTCGCAACTTGCTGACATGGCTGTATTGCCAGGTCATAGTAACGTCGCTATAAACGTCGCTACGTACGTCGCTAATTTGCGACATAAAGCGACAAATATACATGTCGCTAATTAGCAACGTGACAAATATACATGTCGCTAATCTAGCAACGCACTTACGTCGCTAGAAAACGTCGGCATAGCGACGTTTGGCGACGTTTTTTCTGTCAGCGACTAGCTTAAAGGCGAATTCAGTAAAACGTCGCTAATTACGTCACTAAAATTATTTAGCGACGTTTATTGATTATTTAGCGACATTTCTTTATGTCGCTAATTTGACTTATTCTGGTAGTGAGATGTAGCGGGAACATGAGATTGTTGGTCATTGGAACATGGGCTATAACTCTTGACATGTTTTTCTCAAGATGAGAGAATTATTTTTCATATGTATGTTGTATCCCTTCTCCAGGAGCTGCCCAATGCTGAGAATATTGCTTTTCATGTTAGGCACATAATAAACATCAGAGATATACCCTTTCTTACCATCCTTTTGATAAATTTGTATTGTCCCTTTGCCTTCAACTGAGAGCTTGGAGGAGTCTCCCAAATTCACATTTCCGTGAATTCCTTCCTTGAGTTCCATGAACAAATCTTTCTTTCCACACATATGATTGCTCGCACCGGAATCAAAATACCAATTTTCACATTGAGCATATGAATCATCATGAGCAAGGAGTAGGATAGAATCATTACCTACACCATTTGTTGCTTCTGCAACATTGGCTTGTTCATCATTTTTATACCAACAGTTGGAGACGTAATGTCCGAAGTTCTTACAGTTGTAGCATTGGATATTTCTAGTTGCTCCACGTCCATAGGATCTTCCTTTTCCTCGGTTGTATCCTTGTAAACACCCTAAGATTTTTCAGATATTTTTTAATCAATTTTTGGATTTAATATGCAATTTACATAGGACCTAAAGTGAGTTTGTAATTTTTAATTGCCAATAAACAACATAAAAATGAAATGAAAATATGATTTTATGGTGTAAAATAGAAAACCGGACTTAGGGTAATTTTCTGGGATTTTATTGGGCCTCAGACCTATTTTTAAAAGCCTAAAAACTATTTTCTGAATTAATTAATTAATATAATAATTATTATTATTACTATTTTTATATTTTTCGGTTTTGGGCCCGGCCCGGCCCAGTGGGCCGAGCCCGTTAGCAGCCCAGCTGTTAACGGGTCGGGCGGGTCCGCTCACCCGGAGCCCGCCGCCCGTCCCGACCCGCTTGCCGGTCACCCCTGTCCCCCGTCCCCCCCCACGATCCGATAACGCCGGCGCCGCCGCGAAATTCGGCCGCCACGACCGCCTCCCCCTCCGACCTTTCCACCACGACGCCCCGGCCAACCCAGGCCCCAGCCCCCTTTAAATAGCCCCCTCCTCCGCCTCCTTTCTCCCCTAAACCCTAGCCCTAACTCCACTCGTCCGGCGACCTAGTTCCGGCGAGCCCCGTCCGACGACCCCGACCCCCTGCGACCCTCCGGCCTCCTCTCAAATCCGCCGTCCACCTCCCTCGCAGCCACCAGCGAGTCCCCCAGCCGCCGAGAGCCGCCGACCTCTCCTCCTTCCTCCCCTCTTCTTCTCAAACCCCCCGCCGGACCTCCCAGGGCCTAGCCGACCTCCGCCCGGTGCCGTGCAGCGTCAGCACCCTCTGCTCAGACCCGGACACGCCGTTGGACACGCTGACACGTCCAGGACACAGAACCGCGTGTCGGACTCGAAACACCCCGGTTCCTCGGGTCCCCTTCAGGTACTCGTATCTTGCAACTCGGATCTCCGTTTTCGATTCTGTAAATTGCGTTGCGAAGCCTGTATGACCCTCTCGGTGTCCGGATAAACCGTTCGGGGCATCGCGTCCTGTGGTGATCGCATACCGCGATCCAAAAACAGGAAAAACCAGGCCCTGTTTCACCCCGGAACTGAGTGCGCCCCGCCAAACGGGACGACTTGGTCGCGCGCGGTCTTCACAGATACGTGCGCATCGTCGATACGGACGTGTGGGATTTCGCAGAAGCTGATTCGGGTGTGCGTGCACACCGGAATCAACGCGTATCCGCGGACATCGCCCCGTATCCGTCTTTTCTGTAATTTACCCTAACTTCGTGCACACACGTCGGATCGAGACGAAACTTGTGCCATTGGACTCGTAGCGATACGCTGGTCCTGTGAGCTAAGTTTGGTTCGATTCTGAGAACGTTGACGAAATCGCGTGTCGTGGGCCCCACAGGCCCTGCTCGACGGACGATTTTGTGATCGGCTCATCGGAATTCAATTCTGAAAGTTCCGTTGGGTTCGTATCAACGTTTCTGACCTGTTGACACTAAATTTGGTGAATTTGGAGACCTTTGACCCTGACGCATTTTTCGGTGCAAAGCGGGCCCACATGTGGACCCTGTTTTGACCCGAAACTGTCGTTTCTGCCCTTGTCTCCAAACTGGACTCAAGGACAGGCGTTTCTAGCTGATTGATATTTTTTGGATCTGATGGTGATGTTTGTTTCAGCAACCGGAGTGCCGCTTGCAAATCCAACTGAAGTCAGAGCCGAAATCAGAGCCGGAACCACAGGCAAGTGTACCTTGCCAAATCCTGCAGCTTGCTACTTATTTTCCTCGACTTGTTTATACATCAGTGGGCAATTAAAGCTTACCAAATTGCATTAATTCCTGTTATAGAACTTTGCCTGAATTTCTGTTTAAATACATATAAACTTGTTTCAACTGTTAAACCCAGGACCGAGTGGCTTTACTTAGTGTCCGATTACCAGTCGGGTGCCAACTCCGTACGCGGAGTTGTGTAACATCACATAGACATGGATATCGAGACCCGATAATGTTCGTACTTGTCTTATCAAGTACCCCAGAACCCAGGACACTTGACACTATTCATGAGACAGAGTCTTCCTAAGACATTCATGGTGATTCTGTATAGGATACAGGACCGACAGAGATATTTTATAGACAGTATGACTTGTTGCATTAGCTATAATCCCGCTGACATGGACATGAGACGTTATGGTCATGATATGCGTGATTACATTGGGTGGAGAGAGACACACAGGCTACAGGTTGATTTTATATTATGCCGGCGTCGTAGTCTCCCATTGAACTAGACAACTACATGATATCACTGCTACCGGCTTCCCGACACAGAGCTTGTAGTAGTTTTAGCCTGAGTTCCTGTACTGCTCTCATACTGCATATCACTTAGCTGGTTATATAGTTCACCCTATTGCTTATTTATTTCTGCACTGCTTATATTTTGGCTTGTATTATCTGTACCTTGCTATGTCCCCTGAGGACCTGGAATGGACTATGTCCCCAGGTATAGCCGAAGAGAACCAGCCAGAGATACACCGTACATGAGCACTTTCAGGAGCTGTACCAGGATCTGAGGACGAGATCGTACCAGAGGACTTCTCATGAGCAGTGGCTGTATGTAGTCAGTTATTTCTATTTCCAGTTGTTTATTTCCTGTCTATTTGCATTGTTGTACCAGACATATTCTCGGATTGTTTCCCGAGATATTTATGTGAGATCTGATAGTTATTCTATTGCATTATTTCTGGCATTTAATCTGTGATTATCTGTTGTGGATGAGATTAGAGTAGATTAGTCTGTGACCTGTAACAATTGCTCTATTTCCTGTTAGACTACAGCTTAAGCATGCCCTGATGGATCCATTAAATTGGGTTGTCCATCGGTGCGTGCTGCTGGCCATTGCCCACGTACTCAGTCCCTCGTCATTTTGGGACTGGGGCGTGACATGGTTTTTGTGGTGGCCCATGCAGGTCTACGACTAATTTGTTCAGTTTCAACTCAGGGACCGAACAGGCCTGCAAATAAGATAGGATAAGTTTTTAGGATCTCATCCACTTGCTTGAAACGTTCTTGATATCCATATCGAATTAATTCCTTGACTTGCATCCTGCCTTGATTCCTGTGCGCCTCTTATTGTTTATTTTGGTTGCAGGGTTATGGATTCACGAGCAAACGACGAGACTCCCATAACGTCACAACGAGATGCTGAGGTAACCAACGAAGATGAAGTAACACTAATGGATGGAGGACAATCAGCTCAACAATATACCTCGAGAGTCCAGCGCGATAACATTCCACTAACGGCGCCAGTTACTCCATCAATGCCCATAATTCTACCAGGGCAGGCCATGGAAGGACAGCAGATGTTTCAAATGGTCTATGCAATAATGCAAGCTCAACAAGAGGCTTTGAGTCGCAGCCTAATAACTGCACTGGAGCAGGCTAACCTACCAACTCGACAGTCAACAACGGGATCTATCACCGACTTTCGCCAGCTGAAGCCCCGTACATTCTCAGGCAAGGAAGAGCCCACTGAAGTTCATGAGTGGCTTACCAACATTCAACATCAACTAGAAGCAGCTGAGCTTCCAAGGGAACGTTGGATGACTGCCGTTAGAATGCAGTTGACGGACAATGCTCATCACTGGTGGCTATCTGAAGAGACCCAGCTCGGACCAGACTGAGTCACTTGGGAAGAGTTTTCCAGGCTCTTTCAGGAGATGTACATTCCGGCTATCGCACGATCAGAACTTCGAGACAAGTTTAATCACCTCACTCAGGATACTAAGACGGTGGAAGAGTACAACGCTGAGTTCATTCGTCTAAGTCGCTTCGCTCCAACGTTGATCCCGATAGAAGAAGAGAAGGCTGAGAAATTCTTCGACGGACTAAACATTGAGCTACAGAAATTAATTGGATCCGTTGCACCTACCTCATACTCTGACGTCCTTGCTGCAGCACGACGCATTGAGCGCGTCATCAGGAGAGAGACCAGTCTGAAACGGACTTCCACTTCAGCACAACAAGAAGAAGTTGCAAAAGACCTCACGTACACCAGCCACCAGAAGCATCTCCACAGGCAATACCTGTTTGCCCATATTGTCACCGGCGAGGTCATATAGAAAACAAGTGCAGACGGAAAATGAGATTATGTTTGGCTTGCGGATCCAGTCAGCATTTACTGAGGGAATGCCCTGAGCGTCGAGACAGAGCACCAAAGGGTAACCAGCAAGCGTTACCAGTACCGAGGTCAGCCTCTCCAGCATTGGAAGCACCGCAAGCGAAAGTTCAAGAAGTCCTACCACTAGCTCCAGCAGGGTATCAGCCGAGGCCACCCTTGATACCCCAGGAAATACTCTTCCAGCAGGCTCAACAGCAGAAGAATCGACTGCAAGGACGCGAACAAGCTTACGCGATGACTGTGGAGGACGCTGATACGCGTAAGTGATTCGTAGTTATCCGTTTTTAGTCTTGTTGTAGCTCGTGCCTCTTGGTTCGTGACCTCAGCCCCAACCTAGTAATTTGCAACTTGTTAATAACAACTGGTTTTCATAAAAGTTGTAGATTTTTGCTTTAACTAGATTTTCCTGGAAAGTGTAAACTTCCAATTGTTAGGGAAACGGTATTTTCCTGAAGTATCTTGTGATGTATTTTTCAAACGATGCTTGCGATCGCGTCATCTCTGTTGACCGGTTATTCTTTGATTGCGAGGACGCAATCCTCTTAAGGGGGGTAGATTGTAAACACCCTAAGATTTTTCAGATATTTTTTAATCAATTTTTGAATTTAATATGCAATTTACATAGGACCTGAAGTGAGTTTATAATTTTTAATTGCCAATAAACAACATAAAAATGAAATGAAAATATGATTTTATGGTGTAAAATAGAAAACCGGACTTAGGGTAATTTTCTGGGATTTTATTGGGCCTCAGACCTATTTTTAAAAGCCTAAAAACTATTTTCTGAATTAATTAATTAATATAATAATTATTATTATTACTATTTTTATATTTTTCGGTTTTGGGCCCGGCCCGGCCTAGTGGGCCGAGCCCGTTAGCAGCCCAGCTGTTAACGGGTCGGGCGGGTCCGCTCACCCGGAGCCCGCCGCCCGACCCGACCCGCTTGCCGGTCACCCCTGTCCCCCGTCCCCCCCCACGATCCGATAACGCCGTCGCCGCCGTGAAATTCGGCCGCCACGACCGCCTCCCCCTCCGACCTTTCCGCCAAGACGCCCCGGCCAACCCAGGCCCCAGCCCCCTTTAAATAGCCCCCTCCTCCGCCTCCTTTCTCCCCTAAACCCTAGCCCTAACTCCACCCGTCCGGCGACCTAGTTCCGGCGAGCCCCGTCCGGCGACCCCGACCCCCTGCGACCCTCCGGCCTCCTCTCAAACCCGCCGTCCACCTCCCTCGCAGCCACCAGCGAGTCCCCCAGCCGCCGAGAGCCGCCGACCTCTCCTCCTTCCTCCCCTCTTCTTCTCAAACCCCCCGCCGGACCTCCCAGGGCCTAGCCGACCTTCGCCCGGTGCCGTGCAGCGTCGGCATCCTCTGCTCAGACCCGGACACGCCGCTGGACACGCTGACACGTCCAGGACACAGAACCGCGTGTCGGACTCGAAACACCCCGGTTCCTCGGGTCCCCTTCAGGTACTCGTATCTTGCAACTCGGATCTCCGTTTTCGATTCTGTAAATTGCGTTGCGAAGCCTGTATGACCCTCTCGGTGTCCGGACAAACCGTTCGGGGCATCGCGTCCTGTGGTGATCGCACACCGCGATCCAAAAACAGGAAAAACCAGACCCTGTTTCACCCCGGAACTGAGTGCGCCCCGCCAAACGGGACGACTTGGTCGCGCGCGGTCTTCACAGATACGTGCACATCATCGATACTGACGTGTGGGATTTCGCAGAAGCTGATTCGGGTGTGCGTGCACACCGGAATCAACGCGTATCCGCGAACATCGTCCCGTATCCGTCTTTTCTGTAATTTACCCTAACTTCGTGCACACACGTCGGATCGAGACGAAACTTGCGCCATCGGACTCGTAGCGATACGCTGGTCCTGTGAGCTAAGTTTGGGTCGATTCTGAGAACGTTGACGAAATCGCGTGTCGTGGGCCCCACAGGCCCCGCTCGACGGGCGATTTTGTGATCGGCTCATCGGAATTCAATTCTGAAAGTTTCGTTGGGTTCGTATCAGCGTTTCTGACCTGTTGACACTAAGTTTGGTGAATTTGGAGACCTTTGACCCTGACACATTTTTCGGTGCAAAGCGGGCCCACATGTGGACCCCGTTTTGACCCGAAACTGCCGTTTCTGCCCTTGTCTTCAAACTGGACTCAAGGATAGGCGTTTCTAGCTGATTGATATTTTTTGGATCTGATGGTGATGTTTGTTTCAGCAACCGGAGTGCCGCCTGCAAATCCAACTGAAGTCAGAGCCGAAATCAGAGCCGGAACCACAGGCAAGTGTACCTTGCCAAATCCTGCAGCTTGCTACTTATTTTTTTTGACTTGTTTATACATCAGTGGGCAATTAAAGCTTGCCAAATTGCATTAATTTCTGTTATATAACATTGCCTGAATTCCTGTTTAAATACATATAAACTTGTTTCAACTGTTAAACCCAGGACCGAGTGGCTTTACTTAGTGTCCGATTACCAGTCGGGTGCCAACTCCGTACGCGGAGTTGTGTAACGTCACATAGACATGGATATCGAGACCCGATAATGTTCGTACTTGTCTTATCAAGTACCCCAGAACCCAGGACACTTGACATTATTCATGAGACAGAGTCTTCCTGAGACATTCATGGTGATTCTGTATAGGATACAGGACCGACAGAGATATTTTATAGACAGTATGACTTGTTGCATTAGCTATAATCCTGCTGACATGGACATGAGACGTTATGGTCATGATATGCGTGATTACATTGGGTGGGGAGAGACACACAGGCTACAGGTTGATTTTATATTATGCCGGCGTCGTAGTCTCCCATTGAGCTAGACAACTACATGATATCACTGCTACCGGCTCCCCGACACAGAGCTTGTAGTAGTTTTAGCCTGAGTTCCTGTACTGCTCTCATACTGCATATCACTTAGCTGGTTATATAGTTCACCCTATTGCTTATTTATTTTTGCACTGCTTATATTTTGGCTTGTATTATCTGTATCTTGCTATGTCCCCTGAGGACCTGGAATGGACTATGTCCCCAGGTATAGCCGAAGAGAACCAGCCAGAGATACACCGTACAGGAGCACTTTCAGGAGCTGTACCAGGATCTAAGGACGAGATCGTACCAGAGGACTTCTCATGAGCAGTGGCTGTATGTAGTCAGTTATTTCTATTTCCAGTTGTTTATTTCCTGTCTATTTGCATTGTTGTACCAGACATATTCTCGGATTGTTTCCCGAGATATTTATGTGAGATCTGATAGTTATTCTATTGCATTATTTCTGGCATTTAATCTGTAATTATCTGTTGTGGATGAGATTAGAGTAGATTAGTCTGTGACCTCTAACAATTGCTCTATTTCCTGTTAGACTACAGCTTAAGCATGCCCTGATGGATCCATTAAATTGGGTTATCCATCGGTGCGTGCTGCTGGCCATTGCCCACGTACTCAGTCCCTCGTCATTTTGGGACTGGGGCGTGACAATCCTCGTCCCCGACCTCTGGAGTTTTGATACTCTTGTTGACCATGGCTAGGTTGTTGATGAGTACCACGTCCGCGGCCTCTACCACAACCACGGTTGGAGTTGGATTTTCTTTGATCACTTAGAGTTATTTTTGACTCTAATGCTTATTCCAATGCTGCATGATTAGTATGCTTGTGCATCATTTGCTCATGTACTTCAAGTGAACTCAACAATTCCTCAATTGTAAGCTTCTCCAAGTTCTTAGACTCTTCGATAGCTACAACTACGTAGTCAAATTTGGGAGAAAGGGATCGAAGTACCTTTTTAGTAACATTGATGTCATCTATCTTCTCAGTGTTCCTCTTTAAGCCATTCACGATTACTAGCAATCGTGAAAAATAATCGGACACCGATTCTTTATTCTTCGTGTAAAGGACTTCGAACTCGCCTCGTAATGCTTGGAGACGGACGCGCTTCACCCGATCATCGCCTTTGAAGATGGAGACTAAGATCTCCCATGCTTATTTGCTTGCTTGTCGTTGCTTCGACAACTTTTTCGAATGTAGCCTCGTCCAATCCTTGATAGAGTTGGAACAAAGCTTTTTTATCCTTCTTTCTCTGCTCCCTAAGGGCTCTCTTATTCTCTTTATTGTATCCAGCCTCTTCTTCAGCAGTGGGTTCCGAAAAACCATTGGTAATGGTTTTCCACATATCTTGAGACCCAAACAAGACTCTCATTTGGATAGACCATGAATCATAGTTATCCTTAAATAATCTTGGAATTTGTTGCTGGACTATGTTAGAGCTCATTCTGGCTCTGATACCACTGTTGAATATTAGTCAAAGGAACTAATATTCTATACTTTGTTTATAGGTGGAGAAGATAGTAAAATGGAGAAGTGGAACTTTTATTCAAATATTTTGCTTGGCTTGGCTTGAATAAAATGAGATACAATAGCCTTATTTTATAGGCTTTACATGTCATGCCAAGAGACACAAAAAACTCCCAACTTTAATTCAAGACTGTTACACTTCCTAACCGACAACTCTTATACTTCCACTTTCTAACCGACAACTCTTACACTTTCTAACCTACAACTCTTTCCATTCTGTAATTAAAACAAATTTCAGTTTTGAATTTGAATCAACAACAATGACAGTTTTCAAGAAAACTTTTGATATATATATATATATATATATATATATATATATATATATATATATATAGAGAGAGAGAGAGAGAGAGAGAGAGAGAGAGAGAGAGACGACTTTTACAAGAAGATGGTGGAATTGAATTTCTTTTTAGGGAAAGCAACAGAAGTTGTAGAGAGTTTCAAAGTAACTCATCAAGATCGTATGAGAGGTTCAAAGTAATTACTTGGCCAAAGTCATATCAACATAAGAATACACAATCTCGTGTTGCAGTCACTGCTGTGAAGATGAGCTGCAGCAACATAAAATGTATCCCAAGTTAAAATGAGTTTTGGTAAAATATTATTTTTCTACCAAACCGATCAGCTTGACCAAATTGATCACGTCTAATATATACAGCATATATTCAAGTTTTGAAAGAAAAAGGAAAATACATGACAATCATCAATGTCCTCCTCAATTGGGTAGAAATATTCAAAATTAAAGACATATCAGTAGTCAGTACTGCATTGAAGTTGAAGTTGATTCTTTAATTTGCTTTTGTTGTTACACAGCCTAATCCTCAACTTTCCCATGTAACCTCATCATGATCAAAGCAACCAAAATGAAAGGAACATATCAACACTAGTAAGTGAACATGTAGGTGTTGTCTCCATGATCCTATGTCAAAATTCAAGGAGCTGATCGTTTCTAAACTACGATGGATCAATAAATTAAATCTTCGCATTGATTTTGTTCCATTCGTTGCTCACCCCTGAAGCCGTAACTGAAAGACTGATTATGTAAAGAGGATGTATTGCTTCGAACCACAATTTATATTTTCACTGTTTTAGATTGACTTTGGCCGTGACTAATCTAAAGAACATATGGTCCAGCTTTAATTAATTTGCTCAGTTCCAAAGCTGCTAGTAAAATGCAGCCCAAGTGTAGACAGCTCTTACTAATTCTACTTCTAACTAGGATTTGCTGCTCGAGCAGATAGGAAGCTAGCTATATATGGATTTTCATTTGCTGCTTGAATTGACAACTGTTCCAATGGATTGATCCACTGTTTCACGTTTAATTTGCTGCTTGAATTGATATGGCACTGAACGGGGGTGATTTGCCTTTTCTTTCTTCCCTTCAAAATTAGCAAAGTTACAGTGGAAAAGGCTTCATAAAGACTATTAATTTGCAGAATATAGACAATTCAAGAGCCCAAGACTTGCTTCTCTCTGAAAAGAGAGAGAGAGAGAGAGAGAGAGCCCAATACTATGCTTTGTTGGTCGAATATAAATAAGGTGGAGGATGATGATGAAGATGCCTGTGTGAACGAAAATCACACAAATATTTGAGAACTGATGACAAGTACACTTTGAGCTCGAGGAAAATAACGATCGGCCCCATGGTACCCCTCGTCTCGTGTTAGCGGCCGGACGGAGCTGGAGTCGAGGGAACGTCGACCGGCCCCGAGCAACCCCTCTCACCTCGTGCGAGAGGCCGGGCGGAGCCGGAGTAGGCGAGGGCATGCAAAGTCGATGATGACGTTGTCTGTGTGAATGGAGATTACACAAATGTCTGAGTACTGATGAGTACTGATGACCTGACCGGCAAATTTCTGAATCCGAGCGCTGGATAAGAATAAGAAGAAGAAGAAGAAAAATATACAGATGGTGCTATGCAATTTCACTTCTGCTTGAATTTATGTGACACTTGATCTAATGGATTAATCTATCATTTATTCATTTTTCTGCTCCAAAATTAGCAGACAAGAAAAGCTTAATTTGAACATTGAGAAGTTATATATATTTTTTGGATGGAAAGAAGGCACAACTAAAACTAACTTGTGTGACTCGGATTCATCTTCTATTGTTGTGTAATTGCAACAGTTAATAGGCTCCTTTTTACCTGTCTTGAAAACAATATATATATATATATATATATATATATATATATATATATATATTAATTTCGAAGACAGGTAAAAGGATCCGCTTGGAGACATGCCTTCAAGGGGCCTTGACCCGCGTCTTCCGCGCCGGGTGCCCTGCGGTTCCCAACGGAATATATATATATATATATATATATATATATATAAAAGGAGTGATCGGAATCTCCACATTAAGTATTTTCGTATGTTCTCCGGGATAGCAGGCATTGGATTGTCTTTATGGACTGTTCATATTAGATCAAAATATCGCGAGAAATTGGATTGGATTGGATTTGTGGACCGTTCAGATTAGATTAAAATCTTACGAGAAATTGTGTTATTTAAGGATCAAATCTGAACGGTCCATAAAGTCAATCCAACGACTTGCTATTTTGAAAAATATGTGAGAATGCTTATATACGGGGATCCCGAATCAGTGGGGAAGTAATTTAATTTCCAAGAGAATTAAATTGGCTCATGTGCGCGCGGGCTAATGTGGGTCCGGAGCACGCATCAAGTGGAGCAGGGCTTGAACCTGCAGAGGCGGGCTAATGGGCCACAAAGAAGGCCTCCCGGCTGGAGCAGAGGTGCAGTGAAGCAGAGCAGCGTGGGGCGGATGGAGCAGCGAGGAGGCTAGTGTGGGCCAAGTACAACGGTGGAGCGGACTTTCGTGCCAAGTACAGGCCTTCAGACGGGTTATAGCCTGTCACGCCCCAGTCCCAAAATACCGAGGGACCAGACGCGTGGCAATGGCCAGCAGTACGCACCGATGGACCAACTCAATATAATGGATCCACCAGGGCATACTTAAGCTGTAAAACAAGTCTACGACAATCATGGCACAACTAATCTCATCCACACAAGATATAAAATATGATCCACAGAATAAATAAGGAATGTAAATCATCATCCAGTCACACAAAGTACTTCGGGAAACAACCCGATAAATATCTAGTACAATGGTTCAACAGACCAGAATATAAAAGACTGAAATAAATAATGGAAGCTGAGCAAGAACATGGATGCTCAAGAGAAGTCTTCAGCTAAGACCTCGTCCTCAGATGGTGGTACAGCTCCTGGATCAGCTCCTGCTCCGGTCCCGTAAACCTCGGGATAAACCACGTCTGCAAAATCTGGGGACAAAATCCGGATCCAGGTCCTCAGGGGACATAGCAAGGTACAAGAAAGCTCATGCCAAATAAATACAGATAAGCAGTGCAGCAAATAAATAACTAAATGATCAATGGGTAAATATGTAACCATCTAAGTGAAATACAAGTGAGAGTAACACTAAAACTCAGGCTGAAGCCACTACAAGCTCTGTGTCGGGGAGCCGGTAGCGGTAATAAACACGTAATGTGCCTAGCTCTGCTACGAGAGTCTGAGGCCTCACAATAGTAGTAGATAGATATATGAAACAGCCTGTAGCATGTGTGACTCTCCCCACCCAATGTAACCACGCATATCATGACCACAACGTCTCATGCCCATGTCAAGCGCGATCATAGCTAATGCAACAAGTCATAAGTATCTAGGAGTATAATGTCCATGTCCTGTATCCTATACAGGATCACCACGAATATCTCGGGAAAATCCTGTCTCATGAATAGTGTCAAGTGTCCTGGGTCATATGGTACTTGATAAGACAAGTACGAGAATAAAGTGTCACGAATGTCCATCTCTAGATGACCGTACCCAACACTGCGCACAGTATCGGCACCCGACTGATAATCGGACGCTAAGTACGTCACACGGTCCTAGGTTAAGCATGCACAGCATTATAATAAAGCAAGGGAAATATATAACAATACTGTAGAGTTTGGCAAGGTACACTTGCCTGATGTTTGAATATCAACTGTCGTCCTGGTATCAGTGGATCCGGTAGGGACTACTCCAAAAGCTGTAATAAATATCACCAACAGTCTCAGAAGGTATCAAACCGCTAGGAACGCCTGTCCTTACGTCCAATTTGGACACAGGGGCAAAAAGGTCATTTCCGGGCCAAAGCGGGTTCCATAGGTGGGCCCACTCTGTACCGAAAAGCGTGCCGAGGGTAACAGTCTCTAAATGGGACAAACTATGGGTCAAACAACTCTAAATGTCAATACGATCCCAACGGTATGTCCAAATTTGGATTCCGATGAGCCGAACCTAATTTGGTCCAAAAAGTCAACTGTAGGGCCCGCCAATTGGCGATCTGGTCAACCGTCTCAGAAATGCGTGAAAATTGGGTCACAGGACCAGCGTGTTACCACGAGTCCAGTGGCGCAAGTTTCGTCGCAATCTGACAAGCGTGCACAAAATACTCGCGAGTTCCACAAAAGTGGCGACACGGAATTTGTTCGCGGATACGGCCTGATTCCGGCGCGCACAAGCGTCCAAATCAGTCCCCACGAATTTTCACGTGTCCGCTTATGCTGTGTGCACCATTCGGTACACTTGGCACAAGGCGGGGCGGTCCCGTTTGGCGGGGCGCGCTCCGATCTCCCACTTTTAGAAAACTGGAAAAAGTGGGTGCGCGCAGTTTTGTGACGACTACAATTTGGTCCACAGCAACTAATAGCACAAAGTTATAATACAGAAATTAAACTAGGTCATGTAATCTACAGGTATCAAAAAGAATCGTCGAATTCGGATCTCTGTGGTGGGAGATACGAACTCGACAATATAGGTGGTCATCGCAAGTTTCTGCGATTGCAGAATTTTGTCTGCTCGCGCTGACTTGGGCGCTGTTTTTCACCTAGGGGCACACGGAATCTGAGGTTGACTATAAAACAGATATTGGAGAGGGTTAAGGGAAGATCATACCTATGAAAACGGATCTGCGTTTGGTCGAGCGAGTCAACGGGAAAACACGCCGGAGCGAAGGTGCTTCGAGTGGGAAACTGCAGTTCGCGATGTCGGCGTCGACGGGTTGGTTGGAAGGCTTGGGGAGGCTTCTCTGGCTGCGGTGACGGCTCTAGATGGGAAGGGGAAGTCTGGAGTTTTAGGTTAGGGTTTTGGAGAGCTAATCATATATATATATATGATATATATATATATTAGAAGAGAGAGAGAGAGGGGAAGTAGCGGCGGCCAAAGGGTCGGGTCCTAAGTGAATTAGCAAAGTTGCTGTGATCCCACAGCAACTAGATTGCTAAAAGGGCGGTTGAAAAAATATGCAGCAAGTGCTAAGAAGGAATCGATATTATATTATATTATTATTGGTATAAGTATAAAGTAGTTAAGAAGTGCTAAGAAGGAATCCACAGCAAGTGCTAAGAAGGAATCCACAGCAACTAGATTGCTGTGATCCCACGGCGGTTGGAAAAATATGCAGCAACTAGATAGCAAAGCCATGCAAATTGGTATAAGTATAAAGTAGTTATTAATATACTTAATTGATATTATATTATTATTATTCTTATTAAATTAATTCGTTTTCCTTTCTTTCTTTCTTTAATTAAAATATATATACATATATATTTGTATATATATATATATATATATATATACTCATAAGAAATTTATATAATAGGGTATTGCACATCGTTAGGCTAGCAACTGCTCAAGGGATCTCCTACATGGAATAAATTCCGAAAAATTCCTGATGGTCCCCCAAGTCCTCTAAGTGCCCGAACACCTAACATAAAAATTATTAAAAATCTATTTCTCCTATTTAGCTCTAATTGCTATAATTTAATTAATAATTAATAAATAAAAGATATATACGATTTTCTGGGAAGGGATTTTACATTCTACCCAACTTATAAAAATTTCGTCCTCGAAATTAAAATTAAGTCACGATAGAATGCAATGATGGTATAAGATTTGCATTGTTTAAAATACAAGGCTAGGTTTAAAGGGGTGGGCGATGTTGCACGTCGCACATCCCGAAGAAAAATCATGAAAAATCAATATGAGCGAAAAATAGGTTTTTTTCATGTGTCATGTCCAATGGTGTGGACACATAAATGCTCTTTTGCATAAAAGTGTCCAACAATTGAAAAATTGCACAAAGATGAGAATTGGATGATGGGCATGTCTAGGACAATGGTGTAAAATTCGTAGGAAGGCAGTGACTGGTGACTTGCTCCATTTATCGAAGCAATGGTAAGGTGCATCAAGTGATATCATGATGTAAAACTAAATAAAAATACCGCGTTCTATTTCTAACTGGACTCAGCTAACCTTAGTCTCACTAACTCAGCCAAGTAGGTCAAATTTTGGGTGAGGGGTTCACAATCTGCCGAACTTAAAATAATGTCGTCCTCAAAATTGAAATAAGGCAGAATCGGTTAATCCTTTATATACAATAAGGCAAGTCAGTCGCAATCTTCTTGCGATAACTAAAATCCTAATCATATCCATTGCAATCACTTCTAGGTTAAGATGTCCACTGCTCCAATCAAAATTTTAATTCTTAATTCAATTCACCAAATTGAAAAATAATTTAAATGCAGTCCACCAATATTCAAGTCTGAATTTCTATATTTATCCTCTAAATTCGAATTGGTGATTCTACCTTCATTGTTCAAAAATTTAACTCTTGCACTTAAGGTATAAATATTGGGTCCTCAATATCAATTCATTGATCCTCATCATCTTAGTCATCCTTCTAACTTCCTCAAAATTACAATGGCTTGAACCTCTCCCAATCTAATCTTACTCGGAAAGAAATTCCTCCCGAGTTGACAATGCACTACTACCCAACTTAGAATTTACCCATATATTATCTAAGACTACTCATCTAATAAATCTATGCCCCAACTCATTTAATCATGTTATTGAATCCTCAAGTCTTTAACACCAAACATATAACCTATGATATTCCCTTAATCCTATATAGAAGGTCATCAATAATGCGACATGCCTGTGGGGTGTATCTAGTACTGTCTATATATCAAACTTATACCCAGCACGAGGTTTTGTCATTCCGAAATAAGGGAAGACAAAGATCAATAATAAAGAGTTCAAGGGTGAGGTAATAGAATAGAAGTATCGGGATCAAGGCGTTTAAGAATTCAAATGGAAATGGTCAAGTTGTTGTGGATTGACATCCTATTCTGGTAATCCTTTGTTCGCATGCTCGTATTAGTACAGTTGTGTAACTGATACGATATGCTCAGACATATCTAGAGGGCAAGTATACTAGTCAACTATATCTCAATCCACGTAAAGTAGTCGTGCGAAGAGCGAACCAAAATGCACTAAGGTTGATCAGACCGTAATACACTGATTCTGAATAGACAATTGTATTGATGTACCAGTCCACTAATACATATGTCATGAACAAGCTCGATAAAGAATAAGCTTGCAAAACTAGGCTATAGAATAGCAGCATAAGTCAAGTACAACAAATTTAAGTACGCTAGATGATGATGAAAGGAGGTACAAATTGTTCAAGTTCATAAAACAAAACAAACAAGCAACCATAATAATAACAGACTCTCCAATCTCTACAGTCATCATACAACCTCCTTGTCCAAGTCGCTAGTCGACCAGTTAGGGGCAAGGACCTCTAAATTCTACAGTCTGAATTAAACACTATCTTCTAATGCAAGTCTAAAGTTGTGTCATCCTAGTTCACTTCATCAATGGGTCAATAGGGCTAGTTGGTACTATGTTGTGAGGCATACTACCCAACTTATAAAAGAATTAAACTAATACCGTGATCGTCTTAAGAGGATCCTACAAATAACCTTGCACATGTAAATAAAACAGAAACTCTTATTAGGGTATATGAGGAAGGATCTTGATACTTATTAGGGTCTCCTATTGCATTATATAGGTAAGGGTCACCTTAAGTCTTAGTCATAGCACTTACAAGCAAGTGTCAATGGTAAGGATAGAAGAGTTACTGGCCGTCAAGGAGGAAGGGTCTAACTTGTATCGAGGTGAGGGTACAAATTTCATGATTTAAAAATTAAGGGTTAATCATTGGTCACAATCTACAAAACAACTTAAACTTATCAAGTTCTAACTACCAAGCATAAAGATTTCACACTCAAGGCTACAACTATAAGCCTAGCAAACTATGAGCCTTTAACCAAGAATAAAATTACTTGGCCTACTATCCGAAGTGTCAGATGGCACGAGTTGAAAGATGAAGAGAAGAAACGTAATTAGCCGTCGCAAAATAGCGAGCGCTATGGTCGCAGGGAAACAATATAAAATAAAGATAGAGGGCTCTAGATAGCATCATGGTTCTCTAAGGGGAGTGGGGTGTTGGTTGCTATGTTCGGGGTATGATCAAGGGAGAAGTGTTGATTACATTCCTCTAGGCTTCCTAGGGTGCTGTCTACTAATAACAAGACAATGATATAAGTTTATAGTTCCAATATCATATAACTATGAAGGTTAGGTTTAGTCCAAACATTAAGTTTTTGTTTTCTATGGGTTCCTCCATGCTAGGGGCAAACATTATGGTAAAACTTCTAACTATCTCTAGTAGTGTCTATACTACTCAAGTCTTCTTAATACATCCGGGTAATGGTAAACCAATTATAGGGATAAGGGATTCTAGGGTTCACTAGATATTCTAAACTTAGTGGTGTGTCTATATTCTCGTTGTATTCTTAATAGGTGTGCTACCCTAATTATCATCTAACAACAGGAACTTCTATATTCTAGGAGAAGGCTACACTTAAAGAACTATTAGGGAAGCACAGGAATCAAGCATGATGCATTTGTTCGAAATAGAACAGAGAGGAGGAAGATGAATCATAGTCAATTGTGGATGAGATCCTATATTCTAGTCCTAGGTGCAGGCTGGTCCGGTCCCTAAGTTGAAACCGAACTATTTAGTCGTAGACCTGCATGGGCCACCACAAAAACCATGTCACGCCCCAGTCCCAAAATACCGAGGGACCAGACGCGTGGCAATGGCCAGCAGTACGCACCGATGGACCAACTCAATATAATGGATCCACCAGGGCATACTTAAGCTGTAAAACAAGTCTACGACAATCATGGCACAACTAATCTCATCCACACAAGATATAAAATATGATCCACAGAATAAATAAGGAATGTAAATCATCATCCAGTCACACAAAGTACTTCGGGAAACAACCCGATAAATATCTAGTACAATGGTTCAACAGACCAGAATATAAAAGACTGAAATAAATAATGGAAGCTGAGCAAGAACATGGATGCTCAAGAGAAGTCTTCAGCTAAGACCTCGTCCTCAGATGGTGGTACAGCTCCTGGATCAGCTCCTGCTCCGGTCCCGTAAACCTCGGGATAAACCACGTCTGCAAAATCTGGGGACAAAATCCGGATCCAGGTCCTCAGGGGACATAGCAAGGTACAAGAAAGCTCATGCCAAATAAATACAGATAAGCAGTGCAGCAAATAAATAACTAAATGATCAATGGGTAAATATGTAACCATCTAAGTGAAATACAAGTGAGAGTAACACTAAAACTCAGGCTGAAGCCACTACAAGCTCTGTGTCGGGGAGCCGGTAGCGGTAATAAACACGTAATGTGCCTAGCTCTGCTACGAGAGTCTGAGGCCTCACAATAGTAGTAGATAGATATATGAAACAGCCTGTAGCATGTGTGACTCTCCCCACCCAATGTAACCACGCATATCATGACCACAACGTCTCATGCCCATGTCAAGCGCGATCATAGCTAATGCAACAAGTCATAAGTATCTAGGAGTATAATGTCCATGTCCTGTATCCTATACAGGATCACCACGAATATCTCGGGAAAATCCTGTCTCATGAATAGTGTCAAGTGTCCTGGGTCATATGGTACTTGATAAGACAAGTACGAGAATAAAGTGTCACGAATGTCCATCTCTAGATGACCGTACCCAACACTGCGCACAGTATCGGCACCCGACTGATAATCGGACGCTAAGTACGTCACACGGTCCTAGGTTAAGCATGCACAGCATTATAATAAAGCAAGGGAAATATATAACAATACTGTAGAGTTTGGCAAGGTACACTTGCCTGATGTTTGAATATCAACTGTCGTCCTGGTATCAGTGGATCCGGTAGGGACTACTCCAAAAGCTGTAATAAATATCACCAACAGTCTCAGAAGGTATCAAACCGCTAGGAACGCCTGTCCTTACGTCCAATTTGGACACAGGGGCAAAAAGGTCATTTCCGGGCCAAAGCGGGTTCCATAGGTGGGCCCACTCTGTACCGAAAAGCGTGCCGAGGGTAACAGTCTCTAAATGGGACAAACTATGGGTCAAACAACTCTAAATGTCAATACGATCCCAACGGTATGTCCAAATTTGGATTCCGATGAGCCGAACCTAATTTGGTCCAAAAAGTCAACTGTAGGGCCCGCCAATTGGCGATCTGGTCAACCGTCTCAGAAATGCGTGAAAATTGGGTCACAGGACCAGCGTGTTACCACGAGTCCAGTGGCGCAAGTTTCGTCGCAATCTGACAAGCGTGCACAAAATACTCGCGAGTTCCACAAAAGTGGCGACACGGAATTTGTTCGCGGATACGGCCTGATTCCGGCGCGCACAAGCGTCCAAATCAGTCCCCACGAATTTTCACGTGTCCGCTTATGCTGTGTGCACCATTCGGTACACTTGGCACAAGGCGGGGCGGTCCCGTTTGGCGGGGCGCGCTCCGATCTCCCACTTTTAGAAAACTGGAAAAAGTGGGTGCGCGCAGTTTTGTGACGACTACAATTTGGTCCACAGCAACTAATAGCACAAAGTTATAATACAGAAATTAAACTAGGTCATGTAATCTACAGGTATCAAAAAGAATCGTCGAATTCGGATCTCTGTGGTGGGAGATACGAACTCGACAATATAGGTGGTCATCGCAAGTTTCTGCGATTGCAGAATTTTGTCTGCTCGCGCTGACTTGGGCGCTGTTTTTCACCTAGGGGCACACGGAATCTGAGGTTGACTATAAAACAGATATTGGAGAGGGTTAAGGGAAGATCATACCTATGAAAACGGATCTGCGTTTGGTCGAGCGAGTCAACGGGAAAACACGCCGGAGCGAAGGTGCTTCGAGTGGGAAACTGCAGTTCGCGATGTCGGCGTCGACGGGTTGGTTGGAAGGCTTGGGGAGGCTTCTCTGGCTGCGGTGACGGCTCTAGATGGGAAGGGGAAGTCTGGAGTTTTAGGTTAGGGTTTTGGAGAGCTAATCATATATATATATATGATATATATATATATTAGAAGAGAGAGAGAGAGGGGAAGTAGCGGCGGCCAAAGGGTCGGGTCCTAAGTGAATTAGCAAAGTTGCTGTGATCCCACAGCAACTAGATTGCTAAAAGGGCGGTTGAAAAAATATGCAGCAAGTGCTAAGAAGGAATCGATATTATATTATATTATTATTGGTATAAGTATAAAGTAGTTAAGAAGTGCTAAGAAGGAATCCACAGCAAGTGCTAAGAAGGAATCCACAGCAACTAGATTGCTGTGATCCCACGGCGGTTGGAAAAATATGCAGCAACTAGATAGCAAAGCCATGCAAATTGGTATAAGTATAAAGTAGTTATTAATATACTTAATTGATATTATATTATTATTATTCTTATTAAATTAATTCGTTTTCCTTTCTTTCTTTCTTTAATTAAAATATATATACATATATATTTGTATATATATATATATATATATATATATACTCATAAGAAATTTATATAATAGGGTATTGCACATCGTTAGGCTAGCAACTGCTCAAGGGATCTCCTACATGGAATAAATTCCGAAAAATTCCTGATGGTCCCCCAAGTCCTCTAAGTGCCCGAACACCTAACATAAAAATTATTAAAAATCTATTTCTCCTATTTAGCTCTAATTGCTATAATTTAATTAATAATTAATAAATAAAAGATATATACGATTTTCTGGGAAGGGATTTTACATAGCCTACGTGCTGAGTAGGCCTACGAGCCGAGTTTGTGCCCTTCGAGGCCGGGTTATATGAGGTGTGTGCCCTTCAGTCGGGACTCGACAGTATCATTGGGTGGGAAGGACAGTCACTAGACTTATGGACTACTTTACACATATTTTTGTACATCGTACGATCCGTCGAAGATACGGTGATGTTGTCCCTGGATATATATATCGATGAGCGTTATGCACGTTATGGCTCTTGATTTCTGAAAAAAAATTATGCCAATATTATTTTAGCCAGAGAGCCAGTCCTCAGAAGTGCATATTCACGTAGTTAGTTATAAGTAGTCATTCATGAGTTACTTGTTTCCCATTGGTTGATATTTACTATTTATCATATATGTCATGCATATTATGTATTTAGTTACGTCTCTCTGAGGATCTGATTTCTTTCTAAGTTATTGCTAAACTTCTGCGTAGGATCGTGTGAGGATTATTTTTTCAGGATTCAGATATACTTAGACGTTACCTTTTTCATTTGTTCTTCGATAATATTTCTTGTTATATAGTTAATATTTTATATTTCATAGATAATATTGTGGATGTACTTATGTTAATATTATGGATAGTTTGACATATTCTGAACAACATATACGTATTCTAGTTAGCTTGTAGTCAATTTAATACGCGGCTGGCCATTGACATATATATAAGGAGGGACCGAAATTTTCGCACTTACGTATTCCCGCAAGTTCTTCGAAATGGCAGCCGTTGGATTATCTTTTTTAACCGTTCAAATTAGATAAAAATTTCGTAAAAAATTGGATAGTTTAAGAATCTAATTTGAACCGTCAATAATAGTTGTTATTTCGGTAAGCATGCATGAATTAAAAAAAAAATCAAACGGTTGTTATCTCGATATATATATATATATATATATATATATATATATATATATATATATATATAAACGGGTAAATGGTTGTGCATTAGTACACTATATTCCTATTGGTCCACACGTGCATGACTTATGTAGGAATATGAGTACCATGGCTCATATCCGGTAAAGTCATACACATGTGGACCAATAGGAATAGGCTCCTACATTCCATGTGCACCCATGTTCATTAGTACACTCTATTCCTATTGGTCCACATGTGCATGACTCATGTAGGAATATAAGCACAATGGCTCATATCCCGTTTACCCATATATATATATATATATATATATATATATATATATATATATATATATATATATATATATATATATGTGTGTGTGTGTGTGTGTGTGTGTGTGTGGTAAATATATATATATATATATATATATATATATATATATATATATACTGCATCATCGGGACCGTGGCTCGATCCTGAGACCACCCAGCATCTCCTCATTGACCACCACTAGGATCTCTTTTATATTTATATATATATATATATATATATATATATATATATATATATATATATATATATATATATATATATATATATATTTTGAAATAATGGTAATTTTATTTCAAATGATACTCGAGATTACAACCAAAATACATTACTTTCATGATCTCATGGTCAACTTATCGCATCTCAGTTACATCTAACTTAATATTGTGTGATATTCCAATAGGTGGGATAATAAGGCCCTCAAAGATCCTCATGTTCCGCTCCCTCCATACATGCCAAACTGTGGCTGCCAATCGAATCCTGGCCTTCATAAATCACTGGTATCCTCTTCGTCTTTGATCACGAATCTTACCTATAATTTCATCCACCGACCTTGCTCCACCGTACCCACCTTGAAGTTTTCGGTCCTACTCATACCAAATACTTGATACAATGTTCGTATGTCCTATCGATTCATCATGGCTGCCACAAAAAATACATTGTCGATGATCCACCTGTACTCTGAACTTGACGAGCCTGTCCTTTGTCAATAAACGGCCAAGCAACAACCGATACATTACCAACTGCATCTTTCTTGCTAGTACATGTCTCCATATGTATTCATAATGATCAATAGCAGAGAACTTAGGTCTCAAGATTTCATAGCAGGAGCTGAATGTGAAACCTCTTTTACCTGTGCTTGAAGTGGTGATACCCGTCTCCCATTCCCACCTGTCAACACTATATATATATATATATATATATATATATATATATATAAAGGATATGAACTATAATGCTCATTTTTCTAAATGAGTCATGCACATGTGGACCAATAGGAATAGAGTGTACTAGTGCACATGGGTGCACATGGAATGTAAGAATTTAATCATATTGGTCTACATGTGCATGACTTATTTAGAAAAATGAGCACTATGGCTCATATATATACACACACACGACTCAACTGGAGATATAAGAATATATCTCTACTATTATAAGTTGGCTTGAAAATAACTCAAAATTGAGCCTTTTAAACCATTTGTAAATACTCCATTAATTATTTTTAAAAACTAATTATTTAACTACCTAATATGATTTAGGTATAATTAAACAATTCTAACTCAAGTGGTTAAGATGGAAAAGATTTTCTTTGGTTGCATAAGTTCAATTTCTAAAAACGACAATATTTATAATAAATTTATATATTGTTTTAAAAAATCAATAATTTTTTTTACACGCATGTTAGTAGTACATATAACATGGCTCAAGGGGAGATATAAGAACCCGGGTTAAAGGCCAGGTGGAGTTTCGATTCCTCCTGGATACGCTGCGTCCGTAATTAATTAAAAAGGAGGGAGAACCGAAATATCCAGGTGGCCGTGGTGAGAGCCGCACCAGGAGAGCAAGACATCTCCCAGGATGTTGGTAGTGTACCATGATCGAAGAAATTGTTGAAAATTCACAAACTCTTTGGAGTAAGATTTTTTTTTTTTTTTTTCCTTCATTCTTTTTTTTTCCTCCCTTCCATGTGGACCAGATGTGGTAACATGTACGTAGACAGGAATCAGAAAGTTTCAAAATGAATATCAAGCCGTAAGCACTAACACTTCATTTCTTAGCAGTTATATATATATATATATATGTCTAACGGTGTTTGGTACACAAATTTGTTTTTTTCCAACAAATTTATGGTGAAAAAATCTATTTCCATACTTGATTTAGCTTTACAAAAATATCAAATTTTTCGAATGACCAGATAAATCATTTACCCTCGAGATATAGAAAAACTATATGACTATCTTATATTCAGACTCGGCCCGAAGATCCCACACATCTCGATCTGTAGGCTCGTACCACCACTTAATTTTTCCAAATAAAAATTAATAACCACTAGGCTATATATATATATATATATATATATATATATATATATATATATATATATATATATTTGTTTTTTCATTCTTTAATTCTTCTTCGCATTTTTTTAAGATTATATTTTCTGTTTCATTTCTTTTTTTGGGTTTTCTTTTATCCTTTTTATTTTTATTTCAAGTTTTTTTTATCCTTTTTTTTTAGAAATATTTATATAGTCACCAAATGAAAAAAAATATAATTTTTCAGTATATTTAATTACCTAAATTTTGATTTTCGGAAGAAGAAAAAAATTAGAATTCTCAACCATTATATAGTATTCTGCATATCATTATACACCCCCTAAAAAGGGCATAGGTATAGAGGTTGGCACTAACACTTCATTCCCTAACTCATCTCCTCCGCATCGATGCAACTCCATCAACCTCTTCACTTTTCCCTCACTTTCTTCACTCCCAACTACCGTTCCATCTGCCTCCTCATCCTTCAATCTTAATTAAGCCATTAATTCTTCCACGTATTGACAATCAGCGAACACGACAGGGAAGGGAAGGGGTGAGCACAGGCACACCTGCACTCTGCATAGACCCACTCCAGAGTGGAGTTAGTTCCCAACCACAATATATTCAAAAAGAAAGATCAACTTTTCGATATGTTTCACATAGCAACAACCATGCCAATCACTTCAAAAAAAAAAAAAAAAAAAATCCTATACGCTATTTATAAACAGAAAGAATAGTACGTCCACATGGTTCGATCCACTGATCTTCTGTCACATAGTCAGGATCTAATGTCTCTCCTCCGGCAACCACAATGGTCAATCGAGTTCGGCACTTACCTATATCGATATAGATACCCACGTAGATACGATTCCCTTGAGATGTATCCGTAAAAATTATGGAACACATACGTTTATAAAATTTAGTCATGTACTCACCCCGGCCACAATCTACAAATTTACTGGAAGACAGAAATGAAAATGGAATAGCAAATGGACCTATATGCAAATAGTTAGTTGAAAACACAAAGGCACCAAGATCCTAGAGACGTGAAATACAGTGGAGCATTGAGCTGGAGGAAAACATTTACAATCTAAAGCACACTGTAAGAAGAGTTTATAATGCATTATTCTAATAAGACACTGACTAGTGGAAGAAAGTGTGTTGCTGCCTTTTTTTAGACCTAGAGAGTCGCTAGGAAGTTTGACAAACTATTAGGTGTATTTAGTTTGATAAACCCCATGGTTTTCAAATGAGATGGTATGATATCACAATTGATCGATGAATTGAGAATCCAAGACCAATGAACCACCATATGAGGCCTATTTTGTAGGAACGCCGTCCCCTTTGCGATTTGCGCTGAAAGAAAAAAAAAATTGAATTTAATGTAATTCACTTCTCAAATCGAGAAGCTACGTCCATAACCACTGTAGACGATATTTTCACTGTATTTTCACTTTACAAGCCGCGTCATAATATTCCTTTCATAAGCATAGGATATCAGGACGACTTACTTACAAGTGAAATATCCATTTTCGTCGTCTCCGCATTCTCGATTGTCGTCATCATTGGCATTTTAAAACTATCTAAGTTAATATTCTCTACATTAATTATACTCTTTTAATAGTCTTTTTATTTTTGAAGGCTTTAAAAAAATTAAATAATTAAATAATTAATTACGTCAGTTTTAATTTATGAGCGGCAATCACTCCGACACTCAACGTTAGAGGAATGGAATCATGATTTGAGATGTAAAACTTCATTATCTGGATTTATTTGTCCCCTGTTGGTGTAACTAAATTTGTTTGCAACACGTACTATTCTAGGATTACAATCCTAATAAGTTATGCATAAAGTAACTCCGAAAAAATTTATACTGATTTTTTTTTTCCCAAATGAAATGAGCTTCATTAAAATGCAGAATTAGAATAGCTACATATATGAGCTAAAATAAAGAGGGGTTATTCGTCATATGAACAAATAGTTTACAAGTCTTTTTGAGATTTTGTAGCCAAAGCATGAGCCACCTTTTTGAGAGAGATTCCCTTATTTGATTTGAGAATTTTTCCTGCACTCATTTTTAACAAATAGTTGATAGGTCTACTGATTTTTGTTGAAACATGACTTTGGTGACCTAATGACTTTGACAAAGAATAAGAAGAAGAAAAATGCTTTTGTTGGGTTGTAAATGAAGTTTCCAGTCACATTTTAAACAAATAAAAAAGGGCTCAGTTTGGGAAATGCAGTAATTTACAAGTGTGGGGTTAATCTCTAAAAAATATACCTCTCTCTATATACTAAAACCATAGAAAGCAACAAATTCTTGACTCAAGAACCCCAACAATATTCCATTTGTGTGGGGTTCTAGTTAATCTTAGTATGAAAAAATCCAAAGCAACAAACACATACCTTCCTTTCATTTTTTATTTTTTTCAGTGGATCAGTTCACTCCATTTGTCCTCACGTGTGTCCATCCATAGTACATAATCAGAGAAAAAACATAGTTATTGATAAAATATATATGTATAATTTTCACAGTATCTGCATACAGGTAACACGGATTTAATACAGTACCCGTTATCAAGAAATTTGTCAAATCAATCTCTAAGGATAAAAGAAAAAGTTATTTTTATTTCAAGTAAAATGACATATTTGTTTCTTCTCTTAGAAACATTTTATACATCGTGATCATAACCATAACCACTGAACTTTTTTTGGTAGTTTAATATAATGAGTGAGCGTTGTTAATGTTGTCCCAAGTAGTAGTTTAACATAATGAGTGAGCGTTGTCAACCATATGTGCATTGGCTACGAGTTCCAACACTATATTCTTGCCAATACACCTTACACCATCCAAGTAATATATCATTACCTTAATATTCACATTTACTCGTATTCGGATATTATATCACATTTACTCTCGTACTCGGATTACAGTAGAAATGAATTACCTATACACCTATATATATGATCATAGTTATTCAATTTTTTCTCCATTTAATTCTTCTTTCACAAGACTTATTCTTCCTCAAGTGTTAATTCCAAATCAATTTTTTTTCAAATTCCACTCAAATTCATTCTAAATTCACTTTCACGAAAAACTAGAAGGCTTGGAACCAAAAAAAAGTTAGGAGGATCTTGTCTAATTCTAAATTCATTTTTCATAAATCATTAAACCATTTAGCAAGCTTAAACCACTTAGCCTATTAGTTTACACCAAAAGTCATTATTGATTTAGTCGAACCAATGCTTAAGCCACTCACCCACCCCTATTACACTATTGGTTTACTCCAAAATCTCGTTTGTGTAGAGAACAAGATGGGGATGGTAGTACTAGATAGAATTTCTTTAGGCGATGAATAAAAAGTAGTTTGTATGAATCTGAACATACATGTGGTGTTATTTTCCTGAACTTCTATGTATATTTGATATTTCTAAAGTTGATTTTGTTGTGAGTTAAAATGAACTTTGTGTGAAAGCAGTCATTTATACATGAAAGTTATGAGTAATATGATTATCTTGGAAGATAGGCTTGACTCAAATTAGCTCATGTCCTTATTAATGAGCCAAGTTTCAACACACAAATGAGCTCGATTGGGTTGATGAGTCGAACTTGAACATAGGAAGCTGTACTACTAAGTTAGACTGATAAAACTTGATGAGTAATAAGAATAGGCTTTGCTCAAATTTTATATACTTACTTGGTTTAAAGATGTCCTTAGTCATAAACTTATTGGAAAAAAAGTGCGGAAATCTTCTCCCAAATCAGAAAGTACCTGCGAGAGAACCGAGCAATACAATGCACAAACCAAACACCAAACCACAGAAAAATAATTCACGCAGACACAAAAAAATTTGACGTGGAAAAACCCTTGCGAAAAAACCACGGGACGATCGGAGTCAAATCCTGAAAAACCTCCACTAATGTAATAAAGAGAATACACCCTCTACAAGATCCTCACGATTCAACACGAATCACCACAACACTTAGGAATATAAAATAGATCACACAACAAAGATAAAAGACAATGAAAAGTTACCCAAAGTTGATCTCCTCCTCCGAAACGGCCTCCAATCCCTCTTTCTCCTTCCCAAGTTTGCAATGGCACTCTTGCCTCATTTTTTCTCTTCCTTGTGATGATATGTTATGTGTTCTCTATGAAATTAGGGTTACGAAAACCAAATATATACCCCCTAATCCGGCAGCTAATCATGGACCGTAGGATACGATCCAATGGTGTATAAAACACCCCTGAAATTTCGTTCAGCTCGCCGACCGAACTCGGACCGACTTCGGTTTGGAGATTTTGGAACACCACACCGAGATCTGTCCGACTTCAGTTTTTAGGTTCTGGAACACCACACTGAACTCGGACAGAGTTCGGACCGAGTTCGGCCCGAACTCTGTCTCCCCCTGTACAGCAGACTGCTCCTTCCTCCCTCCCGAGTTTCTTCGACCTCTCGAATGGCTTTCCTCATCTCCCCGAGCTTCTCTGACCACAGACGGTGCTCGTCACACTCCGGGTGTTCTCCACATAGGTTGGGAACCCCACCTACTAACAATTTTTTTCTTCACAACTATGTGGAGGGGATCGTCATCCCGACGATCTGCCTACAGTACTCAAACTTTTTTCTTGGAAGAATCTTTGTGAACATATCTGCTCCGTTGTCGTCTGTATGAACCTTCTCAAGCGTCGCTTCCTTCTTCTCAACAACATCCCGTATCCAATGATACCGGATCTCAATGTGCTTGGACCGGCTATGAAATGTCTGGTTCTTCAAAAGGTGAATAGCACTCTGACTATCGCAAAGCAAAGACTGCTCCTGCTTTAGCCCAATTTTTTGCAACAGCTTCTTCATCCACAGCAACTCCTTGCAAGCCTCCGTCGCCGCAATGTACTATGCCTTTGTCGTCGACAAGGCAACACACTTCTGCAAACGTGACTGCCACGATACTGCTCAACCAGCAAACATCATCACATAGCCCGAAGTCGATCGCCTCGTGTCTGTCATCACCTCGAGCCAACGTCTTTGTCTCCGGTTCAGGTCCTTCTCTAAATTTTAAAAGACTTGAGGTCTGGTACTTGTCGTGAATCTCATCTTGTTGTCACTCTACCTTTTTACCTCGAACCTGAGGTTTCTCCTAATTTACTCCATGCGTACCCTTCATTCAAACTATATGGGTACCATCTTGTTTATAACTGGCCATCCATTATAGGTAGTTCACGATATCCAACTCAAGGCTATAACATCTGTCGATACTCTCATCCTTCAATCTAATTGCTCTATTCCAGATACTAGCTCAACCAATCGAGTTATCAATGGTAAGAACACGAGCCTTATAGACACTGACAACCGAAATAAGTCTAGTACATCTAATCTAATTTGAAAGCTACATTGTAGTACTCGAGTTATCTCATTATCCAAGTGTTGGGTTGTAAAACCCCTAATTCTGAAAAATCGTATTTCTCTATTATTAATTATTTAATTTTTTTACAGTAGTTATGAGCTAAATAGAGGGAATATATTTTTATTTAATTTCTATTTGAGGTATTTGTGCTTCTAGGGGACTTATAGAGCCATTATAAATTTTTTCTAATTTATTCCATGTAAGAGATCCTTTGGACAGTTGTTAGCTTAATGGGTGCACCCATATAAATTTTTAGAATAAATAGATATGATGAATAGATATGTGTGTATATATATATATATATATATATATATATATATAAAATTCCTATTGGATATCAAACCCAAAACCACTACCCGCTTGACCCCACAACCCGTTAAGAGAAAGAAAATATCCAGCAGCAGCAGCAGTAGCAGTAGCAAAAACAAACTTCTCTTTCTTCCCCTCCGCGCATAAAACAACCCCACCGCTTAATTCCTTTCTCCGCGCATAAAACAAACCCCCGCATGTGACTCATTCCACCGCCTCTTAATCTATTATTACTAAAATCTCCCCAACCGAAACCAAAACCAATGACAGGAAGAAACAACAGCGGCAGTAGTTTCTTAAACACTAAGTTTTTCCCCCACCGCCTCTTATTCTCTATATATATACAACTCTTCCAAACCCTAACTACAATTCTTCCTTCACTAAAAACTTAAACACTGTTATGGACGTTGCACTCTACAGGACTCTTGCTCGGCAAGTATACCTTGCCATTGTACTATTATTTATATTCCAGCTGATACATGCATATTTAATTCTGCTTATATAGATGTTTATATATATAGATTTTGGACCTACTTCATGAGACCACCCCAGTATTATGGAGCATCATTAGATTCATTGGCCGTGACACAGTTGTTACACGAGTTGTGAGTCTTATATAGATCCCGGACTACGTACTGAGTTGGCCTCCTGTATGTATGAGCCGTGCGTTAGGGATAACTACTGATAGAAATTTTGTATGCTAGAAGACTCAGCAGTTATTAGTGGTCCATGGACATAGCCTATTGTAGTACGGTGGTCCAATTCTTTTTCTTGTTTGGTTGTAGGATTGGGCTATTGTACTAAAGATAGGTTATGAACCAAATTGTGTCATGGATGTGACATGCTTAGAGCATTGGGCCGGGAGGACTACTAGTAGGCGTATGGGACACCCACTTCCTCTATGCATATTCCACACTCGACGGAGTGGTATGGATGTTATATACTATGCAGATTCCCCGTTCTTCGGAGCAGTAGGACGTTATTATATACATGCGCCCCTGTGTTGGGGGGCATATGTGGCATATACTAGCCAGTTATCACGATTGGTGAATTATGTCAGCATATGTCTAGCCTACACTTTCCATACGCTCAAAGTTGTCCTCAAGTTGCATTTCACTTAGAACGGTTAGGCGACCCATTGGATGTTTATATTTCAGTACTTATTGACATGTTATTATGTATCTTGTTACGTCCCTCTGAGGACCTGGTCCCTTTCCAGATATGGACGAGCAGGAGTATCCACAGGAGTACGGACCTGGACCTGACTCTACTTACCTGACTGAGAAGGTCTTACCCTCAGAGTAGCTATGATTTTATTTCCACTGTTTAGAGATTTTATTGCTACTTCAGTATAGTCGTTTTGTAGTGGATTTGTTTTCACCTGACTATCAGATTAGATACTCATCTTGATATTCAGTTATTATTCAGCTCTTTATTTCTACCTATTATTTGTGCTGTGGATGAGATATAGATTTTGTGTGACTTATCGTGACAGTATATTACCACTGGTGGATTAAATATTCATAAACAGCGTACGTGTGTATATGGTTTCCATATATTGGAGTTCATATACATACGGCTGGGCAGGTTACGTATTCCTAGTCCTACGTATTTTGGGACTGGGGCGTGACATGGGTCTAGCAATCTAAGTCTAGCAATCTACCTATCCATTTTAGCTTAGTCATTATCATTATTATCTAAAGGGTGAAAGAAATTCTAGGTCTGATACTGTAAGTCATAAGGTAACTAGGGATTAACCACTATGGTTTGCTACCCAAAGTGCTATTTTATACCTTAGTATCTGATAATCTTCTTCTAGATGTGGGTCTAAAATTCTGTCTTGCCAAGTTCATCAGGTCGTTCCTTGTATCACTACCATAAGACTACAACTACTTTCTTGTATCATTATCATGGGACTACAACTAACCTTAGTATCTAGCTATGTCTTCTCCAAATTATTCTAGAGTCTTGGAATCAAATGACCTTTCTAGCTTCTAATACTTACAAATCACGACTACCTTAAGTAAGGGTAGGGTCTAGTTTTAAGTCTCTACTTCTATGTCTAATTCTTATGCCAACAGTCTATACTAGCTCTAGCAACAAGAAAGAACTTATCAACCTTCTCTACCATGGTTAACCATCTACTCAAACATCCTATCAAATATGCCATCTTCGTCTTGATGAGGATCTGCTCCTGGAGGAAATAACCGAGCGCGAGCATCCATCTTTCCGAAATAAGGAAGACGAGAATCAATAATAACGATATCGACGGTAAATGAACGAATACAACAATGAAGTCCAAGGGCAAAAATCGAATACAAGAGGAGTTTAAAAATCAATTATGGATTGAGATCTTATTCAATATTAATCCTAAGTTGTAAGCTCGTTCGGCACAGTAACGTAACCGAAATGATATGCTCTGACCTGCATGGACCACCACTAAAACCATGTCACGCCCCAGTCCTAAAATTTATGGGACCAGAAACGTGGCAATGGCCAGCTGGTACGACTCCGTAGGGCTTGCCAATTTAATGGACCCAACGAAACGCACTTATGCTGTCCATGGTCAAGTGATCCAATTAATAATCTAAATCCTAACATGCAACAAGTAAACTAAATCTCAATCTATGGTAAATAATCTCAAGAAAGAACGATACGCATCATCAGTCTGCAGCCCGATAATATATTCGTTCGAATAGACCAGAAGAACAACATAGGCATATAACACTAGGCTATAAAAGCAGAATCAAAAATAGAAAGTAGTACATGACTGTAATAGCTATAAATGTAAAGATACATGCAACGATGTACACACTCCACTAGATCAAGCATCATGTAAACTGCACAAATAACCTGGAAGGGAACCGGGTCCTCAGAGGGACGTACCAAGATTCAAAAATACATGCCATAAAGTAAATACTATAAAAACTCAAGGGTGAACTAACAAGTTAAGTGAAATACAATTTGAGGACAACTTAGTGCGTATGGGAAGTATAGGCTAGACATATGTTGACGTAATTTACCAATCGTCGTGACTGACTAGTATATGCCACATATGCCCCCATAACAAGGGCACTCTGCAATATAATAACATCCAGCTCCGAGGAGCATGGTATCTGTATAAGTAATAATGTCCAACGTTCTCTAGAGTGTGGTATCTGTAAAAATGTCCAACACCCCGAAGAGCGTGATATCTGTACAAGTAATGTCCAACACTCTAAAGAATACGGTATCTGCATAAATATATACGTCAGTATCGTTTCGAAGAATGCGGTATCTGTATAAAGGAGGTGGGGTCCCATACGCCTACTAGTTGTCCTTCCCGCCCAATGCCAATGTACAAATCTCAAGGGAGACATGGACATCTCGTACTATAATGCAAGTCACTAAAGAAATATAAAACTAAGCTAAAAACCGTCACACGTGCTACTCATACCGATGGCCAGTCAAGCATGAAGCATGCGTCCCTACATGAACTCACTATGTGCCATGCAATGATATGTGTCAAGTCCTGGAGAGTCATATTTATAACTCTACAACTTTAGGTGGGTCCACTAGACACCAGGTCAGACACAAGTCCTAATGTCAACGCCTTCGTTGACTACACCCGAGTCTTTCTCGGACGCACACAATTATATAATATTAAATCAAATATGCACTAATAAAAACTAAATTTAAACAGTACAATAAGGCAAGGTATACTTGCCTGGGTCCTCAAGCTGCGTGTGCCAATAACCTGCTCCCGAAGTCTCGCCTGAATGGTCCAGCGACCCTATATATATATATATATATATATATATATATATATATATATATATATATATATATATATATATATATATATATAATAATATTATCATCAGTCACTACAATAGTACGCACAGGAACACAACTACGCTGTACTTAGGAACTGACACAGGGGGTCACAATTGGGCAACTAGAAGGGTCGCATATGCACGCAGCTAAGACGTACACGTGTCATATCCTCAATTACCGTGTACACCAAGACAACGAATTATAAAAATACGTTACGCAACTAAAAGACGTATAATACTGAATTATAAGTCCTAGCTAACATATTATCAAAATACGTGCACAAAGGCCAGTTGTCTAAACTCTAGGTCAACATAAGTGTTTACATTTTAAATAACCATATCTATTATGAGGTAAATTCTAACACCAATTTTATTCTAAAATAAACACACACACACACACACAAACAGAGCACTAGGTTTCACATTACTTGTGTCCGTTCAACGATACATCGACACATCGACACAAGAAAAAGAAGACAATAAATATGTATACCTAGTTCGTGGCCGGGGGGGGTCTTTGGCTCGTCGGCGGCCTGCCTCCGGCAAGGAAGGGCGGAGCTCCGGCGGGTGCACAATACAATGGCAGCAACTACACTGGCAGCAACACGCAACAGCGACGGCAGGGTGGTGAGTGATCGTGGTTTGGTGGCGAGTTGTTGGCAGTGGCGGGACGGTGGCTAAGGCAGTGGTGGTCTCCGATGATGGCAGGGCGTGCTGATGGGTGCGGGTGATGGAGATGATGGAGTTGGTGATGATGATGTTGGTGACGGCTGATGGGAGTGGTGGAGACGACGGTGGTGGCGATGATGGTTGTTGATGGTGGTGGAGACGGTGAGGTGGGGATGACGGTAGTGGAGATGGCCAGGGTCAACGGTGGCTAAGGTGGTGGCGACGAGCGGAGGGGAAGTCGGGTGATGGCTACGGGGTGTTGTTGATGATGATGATGGTGTTCGTGATGATGATGTCGGGGGTGATGGTGACGACGGTGGCGGTGGAGATGGTGATACTGGTGGCGGGGGAGATGGTCGTGACGGTGGCCGTGGAGGTGGCTGTCTGTGGTGGCGGTGGGGGTGACTGAGGAAGGAGGGAGTCAGGGCGTAGGGTGCTGCGGTTGTTGTTGGTGATGAACTGTGATGGAGGAGGAGGAGAACAGGGCGGTGGTCGGAGAAGATGACGGAGGCGGTGGTGATCGTTAGCGTTGGTGGTGATGGTGTTAATGGTGGCAGTCGGTTGTTGCTCAGGCGGAGCGGAGGTGCAGTCGGGGAGAAGTGGACAGGTCGAGGAAGATGAGTCGAGGAGGAGGGGAAGTCGGCCGTTGCGGTAGAGGCGGTGCCGTGATCGTGCGAAGGAGATGAGGATAGGAGGAGACGGTGTCTGTTGTCCCGTCGGGGAGAAGTCGGGAAGATGACGGAGGAGGAGGAGGTCGGGTCGTCGCTGCTCGGCGGGGATGTTCAGGCGAGAGGGTAATGAAGACGATGGTGGAGTTGACGATGGAGGCAGTGGTCGTGGAGTTCAGGCGGTCGAGTCGGTGAGGAAGATTCAGCGTGATACAGTCGGCTGTGAGAGGGTTCATGTCGGCTGCGGTGGTGCTCAGGCTGCTCGGGGTCGGGGCTGTCGACGGTGGATGGCGGGGGATCCGGCGGTGAAGTCGGAGGAAGGAAGAGAAAAAATGATGAAGGGAGGTTTAGGGTTTGTAGTTTGATGTAATGGCTGTGGTTGATGGTTTTTGGGAGAGCGAGAGAGTAGTATATGTAGGAGAGAGAGAAAGAGAGGGGGGCTCTCTTTGGGATTAGGGCCGGCTGGATACTTCTTTCTAGGGTTGAGGGAAGCCTCCACATGATGAACATGTGGCTAGGATGATGGGGATTTGAATTGTAGGGTGGAGATGTGGGGTAATAAAGTTGTAGGAAGTACACAAATGGGGGAGGGATATGTGGGTGGACTGGTCAAAGAGGGGGGGGTGAGGTTCTTCATGTGTTGGGTCCAATGAGGGGTGGACACCTCATTGCACATTTGTATAAAAGTCCCTTAATAATTGAGAAATTGCACAAATAATAGAAATTGGGATTGGGTGAGGCTGAACACCATGTTTGGTGTGATATAGTGGTCTAAAATGGTGTGTGGTGTTTAGTATGAACATTGAGGGTGTGAGTGGGGGTTTGGGTTGGAGTTGGGTCTAGTTTTGGATGAGGTTAGGTCTTTACACTAATTTAGTTAAAATTAGTGTAAGTGGTGCTCTTTAATTAATTGGAAATATATAGGGTTAAAATTGGGTGGGACACAAGTATCATGGGCGTAGTAGACTCAGAATAGAATATTATCAATATTCGGGTTGAACAAAATGGGTCGAGGTTGCGTCTCCAATTTCGATTGCAACGGACAAGGATGCAAAGTTGAATTTATTTGAATTTAAGTACGGACGTTTGTAACGAATATTGTGCGACTAAAATGAAGCACAAGGGAGGATATTTATAAGTTACACATGGATCAGAATGGAAGGCTGGCACGTCTAGGAAAAGTGTGTAAAATTTGTTTGAAGGTAAATGCTAGTGTAGCGCTCCAAATATCGAAGCAACGGTAAGGTACACTAAGTGATATAAATATTGCACAATAATTCTAAAATATTGTGTTCTAATTCTAATTGGCTTTAAACTAACCCTAGTCTCTCTATCTAAGCTAGGTAGACCAAAATTTGGTCGAGGGATTTTACAGATGTCCTCTGAAAATAACTCGAAGCGAAATTACTCTAACTCAGACAATTCCTCAGCCTTAGAAGGCACATCGAAATCATGAGTGTTGGTCATGGTCTGATCATCGACGAATACCATGTTCTTGCTTCTGTAGAGCTTTCTTTCCACAGGATCATAGAGTCTATAGCCAAACTCATCCCGACCATAGCCGACAAAAATGTACCGCCTCATCTTTGGCTCAAGTTTGGATCTCTTGTCCTTCGGTATATGCATGAAGGCCTTACAACAAAATACTCGCAGGTGATTGTATGACGGTTCTTTGTTGTATCATACTTTGTCAGGCACATCACCCTACAAAGGAGCACTAGAAGATAAATTAATAACATAAGCAGCTTTGTAAAGTGCCTTACCCCAATAGCTGCCTGACAAGTTTGCTTCTGACAGCAAACACCGCACCCTCTCCATCAGCGTCATGTTCATCCGCTCCGCTATACCGTTGAGCTGCGGTGTCTTTGGTGGAGTCTTCTGGTGTCGTATTCCTTACTCTCTGCAATAAGCATCAAAGGAACTGATATACTCGCCGCCATTGTCCGACCGAACACAAAGCAGCCTCTTGTCCATCTCCCTTTCAATAGAGGCCTGAAACTCCTTGAAAGTGGACAGCACCTGATCCTTGGTCTTTAAGGTATAGACCTAAACCTTCCTGGAACAGTCGTCAATAAATATTATAAAATAAAAAATACCACCAATAAATTTTAACTTTATAGGACCACAAACATCCGAGTTAATCAACTCGAGCAACGCTGGCTTCCTTGAACTTGGGTGGCTTTGGAAAGATATCCTATTTTGCTTTCCCGCCAAACAGTGCATGCACTTCTCCAACTTTGTAGACTTTAGCCTGGAATCACCTTCATGTTCACCAAGTAGCTCATCCTCTTCTCGCTGATATGGCTGAGCCGCATGTGCCACAACTCAGTAGACGCATCAGTATGTGCCCCCATGTGCTCTCCCTTCCATATAGTAGAGTCTGGACCTCTTGCTTCCTCTGGAAATCACCATCAACATTTGGAAATCTTCCACTGATTATTCCTGAAGAGACTGAAGAAACCCTCGTCATCCAACCTTCCAACCGACACCAGGTTAAAACGGATATCAGGGACATGACGAATATCTTTGAGAACAAGAATTGTACCTATTTTTGTCCTCAAGTGCATATCTCCAATGGCAACCGCCTTTAACACATCTCTATTGTCCATCTTCAACACTCCATAGTCGTATGTTGTGTATGTAGCAAATAGTGTCCTGTTGTGAGATACATGTGCTAAAGCATCTGAGTCCACCAGCCAAGAGTTGTTATCGCAGACGAGTTTCATAACTACCTTATCACCTACAATGATCACGTTGTCTCCATGTGTCGAGGCCGCCGCTGTAGTGTTCTCACTTTGCTTCCCCTTGTCGCCCTTCTTCTCTCTCTTCCAAGCGAAACAGTTCCGCTTGATGTGGTCCTTCTTGACACAATGGTAACACTGAGTCCTCGTACAGAGCCTTGGACCTTCTCCTGCTTTTGTCTCTGCCACCGCCTGGACCCCTGCTTTTACCCCTTCCGCGGCTCTCTGAAACAAGCACCTCTTAGTTGGATGTGTATGAAGTGCCCTGAGAACGTCCCCGCATCTCTTAATTCATTACCACGCTCTTGGCAAACTCCAGACTGACTACGCCTTCCGGAGCAGAAGCGATCAAAGACACTCGTACGATCTCCCACGAGTCTGGTAATGTATACAGCAGCCATAGTCCCTGAATCTCGTCGTCAAACTTGACTCCTATCGAGGATAGCTGGTCTACCATGCCCTGGAACTCACTCAAGTGATCCATAATAGACGTCCCATCTTTGTACCGCAGACCCATCGTCATTCGGATCAGGAACAATTTATTTACTCCGGTCTTCTTCGCATACAAAGTTTTTAGCTTATCTCACAGTGTCCTCGCGTGCTCAATACTGGCAACGTGGTTGTACACGTTCTCGTCAACGAACTGTCTGATGTACCCACACACATGTATATGCTCGAAATTTTAGTCCTCTTCGGATTTGTCACTGGGCCTCTTAGAAGCAAATACCGGCAGATACAGCTTCTTGACAAATAGCATATCCTTCATCTTGCTCCTCCAGTAATGATAGTTGGTACCGTTCAGGTTTATCATGCGTACCGATTTTGCGTCCATCTCTCCTCCCTGGTTTACCTGTCAACTCCTGACACCCTTCTAAAAATTTCAGAACCTGGCTCTGATACCAGTTTGTTGGGAAAGAAGTACGAAAATCTTTCCCCAAATCAGAGAGTACCTGCGAGAGAACCGAGCAATACGACGCACAAACCAAACTGACATTGATAGTGGCATTTTGGTACAAAACAAACCAATTACATGCAATATAGTTTTTTTTTTCCTATATTGCAAATTGTATGGACTTAAAGAAAAAGGAAGAATACACGTAACTGGACTCAAACTCGCTTAAGGAGAACTTCTGAACTGTTCTTAGACCGACTCTAGGTACTCGTTCGCAAGCCTAATCAGGTAGGAGCTTGGACAATGATTTCAAGTTCGATCCAAAAGCACTCTTCCACAATTTTATATATATATATATATATATATATATATATATATATATATATATATATATATGAATGAGAAGGAATATACATCCCCACCTATTGTGCATCCCCAAACTTTTTCATGTTTACAACCGTTGGAGCTTGTTTAAATCATCTAATCTTAACCGTTGGTTTGAACCATTCAAAATAATGGTTGAAATTAGATGACTTAAACAAGAATCCAACGGTTGATAACATGGGAATACAAAAAATTATATTTATATATATATATATATATATATATATATAGAGAGAGAGAGAGAGAGAGAGAATAAGGGAGGTGAGATGGCACCTCACTCTAAAAACAAATGTGGCGGTGATGTGGCACAATCTCAACCACACAAACGAGGGGAGGGGGTTAAGTGCTAATTGCCAATTATGAAATGTGTGGTTGGGATTGTGTGACGTCACCGCCACCCTTATTTTTAGAGTGAGGTGCCATCTCACCTCCCTTATTCTCATATATATATATATATATATATATATATATATATATATATATATATATATACATATATATATATATGAGTAAACGGGATATGAGTCATAGGCTCATATTCCTATATGAGTCATGTACATGCGGACCAATAGGAATGGATTTCTACATCTCATGTGTACCCATGTGCATTAGTACACTCCATTCATATTGGTCCACATGTGCATTGACTCATGTAGGAATATGAGCCTATGGCTCATATCCCTTTTTTCCTATATATATATATATATATATATATATATATATATATATATATATACGGGTCGAGAGTTTGGTTTGACTGAGACTGCAAATCGAATTTTTTGAGGAACGCATCGAAAGAGAATTTGATTTGGTTAGACAATGTGTGGTTGGTAAACAAGGAGGATACGTTAGTTCAATTGGGGGAAGATTCAAAATGGATAGATATTTTTGATTTTTACTGGAGACTCGAATCGATGGGTCAACAAGTATTGTTAACCAAGGGAAATAACTTGTGATAAAGACAAGATACTGATTGATTGACCAAAAAGTCCGTTGCTCGAGAAAATATATTTTATCGAGTGTCAAATATTCAATATGATTTCACAAAATTTATTTTCGTTCAAGTAACATATTCTAGCCAATTGAAAGGATCTTCTGATCAATCCAGTGATCATTTCGATTTCATTAGAAATATCGCTTCCTAGTCGAAAAAGAAGGCGAGCGGAGTGAGTTAGAGACCAACGTCTTGGGGCTAACGTGGGATCAGCCCAAGAACCCACCGGTTTAGGTAAATATCTAGTGCGCCCTAATTCTCATATGCAACAATATTCTTTGTTCCTTCATGATCTGCTCCATCTCTCCCACACTCCGCGGTGAATATACTCCTTCTCTCTATAGGATTTCGGGATCGGCTTTTACGGCCTCTACTCTACGCCATCGGAAATGGTTTCATTAGGAGTGGGCTGCCAAAATGGAATTTATAGAAAAGACGAGAGAGAGAACGACATAAGTGTAGCGAGCTCCGAGCGAGCGGACGATTTTGACGGAGGCTTGCCATAAGTAATTATTTTCCTCAAAAATAGCTGCATTCCTTTAGGAGGGGTGTAAAACTTAGCTTTGACAATTTATGGGCTGGTCGTGGTATTAGCGCTTTTATTTGCGAATCTTTTTGTTTAATTGAATCCTATAATTCAAATAAAAAGTACGTTACATATTTTTTTCTATAAACTGCAGGCGACCGAAGGCGCCCGGAGGAAGCTTCGATGCGGGAGAATCCGCCCTTTGAAGTGCCAGTAGTTGTAGCTGTGGCCACCAACCCTTTCGTTCCACTCGCTCAGTCATCTACTATGCCAAGGCAAGAATCGTCGACCCCCCTCAGCCACTACGAGTGCCCCCCGATCAGTGCAATAGGATGTGTCTATATATATATATATATATATATATATATATATATATATATATATGAGGGCGGATCAAAAGTTTCGTCCGTGGAGCTCCGCAAAAGCCCCTCTGCACCATCGGATCGGAGGGCCCGCGTACGCGCCTAATCAATCTGACGGTCGAGGGCGACGAGGCTCCCGTAGGACTCTTCGGACGGGACTCCGAATTCAATATATATATATATATATAGGTAAACGGAATATGAGACATAGTGCTCATTCTCCTAAATGAGTCATGCGCATGTGGAACACATGTGGACCAATAAAAATGGATTCATACATCCCATGTGCACTAGTATACTATATTCCTGTTGGTCCACATGTGCACGACTCATTTAAGAAAATGAGCACTATAGCTCATATCTCGTTTACCATATATATATATATATATATATATATATATATATATATATATATATATATATATATATATATATATATATATATATGAGTCATCTCCCCTCCCCCCCCCCCCTTCCGTTGCGGGTTCGAGCCTTGGAGGAAGCCATTAATTCTAGGTGTTGTTGTGCGGGTATGGGCCAGGCGGGCCGAGTGCAGACGCGGGTTGGCGGATCATGTGCAGGAGCGGACCTTCGGGCCGGGATGTAGCCTCCGAGATTAGTTTGTATGCCTTTGAATTGAGTTTGTAGGCCTAAGAAAGAAAACCTTGTAGTTACCTTTTTATGGTTTTTTGAATACAAGTCACCCCAAATCTACGGTATATTTTATTAAAATCTTCAAAAATCTCATGATTACTATTAAGTATGAGACTCCTCTGTTTCTGTTTGAATTAGTTTAACCTAACCAAATGATTAAGCTAATTAATAAATGATTTTGTCCCTGATATATATTCAACCTCCAAAAGATTCATCTTTTTTTTATTTCTAATCATTTTGTCCTAAAAAAAATAAAACCCTAAAATATTCTTACATTAAAACCATTTTTTTTTCTTTTTTGAAAGAGAGAGGATATAGAGAAATAGCACAAGTAGAAGTTTTTGTAGAGAGATTTTTTGATGAGGAAGTCTTGAAGAAGAGAGGTCGGAGAAATTTTAATGGAGGTTGGTAAAGATGATATTAATGGAGGAGATGGTAACTTCATAAATTTTTAAACTATTATTTGGGATAAATTGGTGAATAAATACACATTTGTCGTAAATTTATAACAAAATATTCATCTTGTAACTGGATTAATTAAATCAGGAGTATTCATAACTTTTTTACTGATCTGAAGACATTTTTGGACTGAGTTTGTAGGCCTAAGAAAGAAAACCTTGTACTTAGTTACCCTTTTATGGTTTTTGGAATACAGGTCCCCCAAATCTAAGGTATATTTTAATAAAATATTTTCAAAAATCTCATGAATACTATTAAGTAGGAGTCTCCTCTGTTTCTGTTTGAATTAGTTTAACCTAACCAAATGGTTAAACTAATTAATAAATAATTTTGTCCTTGATATATATGCAACCTCCAAAATATTCATCTTTCTTTTTATTTCTAATCATTTTGTCCTAAAAAATAAAACCCTAAAATATTCTTACATTAAAACCAAATTCTTCGATCAGAGAGCCTCAACCATTACATCAACAACATATGTAACTCAACTAGAATAATTTTGGCAATTTATTAGGGGAATTGTATGACCTCCAAACAAATTTGACTTTGCACCATTTACCTTTTATTTTTCGTTCATTTTTCACTTAGGTATATGTTTCTATTGAAACATTATGCATGATACCTCTAAGCAAATTTGACATTGTTTGAAAAAAAAAAGAAAAGAAGAAGTTGGATATGATGGAATTAGTTTTTTTTTCCTTTTTTGAAGGAGAGAGGATATAGAGAATTAGCACAAGTAGAAGTTTTTGTAGAGAGATTTTTTGATGAGGAAGTCTCGAAGAAGAGAGGTCAGAGAAATTTTATTGGAGGTTGGTAAAGATGATATTAATGGAGGAGATGGTAACTTCATAAATTTAAACTATTATTTGGGATAAATTGGTGAATAAATACATACACATTTGTCATAAATTTATAACAAAATATTCATCTTGTAACTGGGTTAATTAAACCAGGAGTATTCATAAATCGATATTTTTACTGACCTGAGAGACATTTTTGGCAATTTCATGAGATTTGAATTTTTTTATTAAAAATACAATAGATTTGGGAGACTTGCATGCAAGCAACTATATTTTTTAACAAACAACATGCTTATTCTTATTCTCTTCTTTATCAATTCACTATACAAGGACAACAAATTCCATACAAGTAATTAGGCTATAAACTTCCTCTTCTTTATCAATTCACTCTACAAGGACTGCCATAGAAGCAGGGAATTTGTTGAACAACAATACATATAGAGACAACACACAACATTTCTATCAGAGAATATAATATGGTTGCTATGTCTTCAAGTACCAGATATATCAAATGATTCAGTACAGTAATAAATCCATGTATATGATATGCCATTATGTGTATACTTCGTAGACTATATATGCAAACCAACCAAGAATGATGCAGAAGAAAGGGAAGTTTAAGGTCAGACATCATTCTTCTTCTTTTAGGAAGCACCAACCCAAAATTTTAAACTAGTTTGAACTCTAAGTTTTACTACACAGTGTCCGGTAGTTAATAGGGAGGCAGTGCATTTGTGACATCTAAAGTCAAGGAAGAGTCGTCTGTGTTATCATGAAATGGAGAAGAAAGAAATCACAATCTAGATTGAAGTCTTAGCTTTGGCAGCACTCAAAAGATTTAAGGTCCAGTAGTTTACTAATTTCCCTGACCGAGAAGAACAACTCAATTTTCAACATAATTTCTTGTGTATAAATATGTGCATTCTCCAACCTCACTTCCAACCACAACAACGAAGAACCCCTTCTCATTGGTGTGGATCTTATCAAAGAGATGGGCAAGCACCTCCTTCATCCGGTTGTCAGCATGGCGCGTGCTGTTGTTGTATGCTTTTTCATAGTGAGCACATTGTTGCTACTCTTGCCGAAGCTAGCAGTAGCTCAGCAAACCAGCATCACAAGGCACTATAAGTTCAATGTAAGTTGTCTAGTCTTCCTCCATATTCGTATCTGTGTTGAAACCGAGGTTCGCAACATCGGTATCGGATCATTCTATGAGTATCGGAATCGGAGATATCGGCAGTATATCGACGGTTTCAGATCAGATTATCGGATTTTTTTTGGAATTATAAGACAAATAATTATTAACAAATTATCAACATTTTAGAAAGTATACTTTATACATTTGGACATAATTTTAAGTATTTTCAGTGTTGTTTCTTAACAGTTTTAAAATTGAATGAAATAGTAGTCGACGTTGCCAATTAGTTTATATGTGATATATAAGTTTTATTGTTTCACATATTTTTATAATCTTCTATGTTTTTTTTACACTGGTCTATTTCGTTCAATTATCTTTGTCGAATTGATCGAAAAAGAGACCCACAATGTCGGTATCGGTCAGTATCGGGTGTCGATCAGTATCGGATCGGAACATGCAAAACAATTTCGATATAGGTCGATACTGCAAGCTATAACTTGGAACTTCTTGGATTGTCAAGAATATATGTTTGCACACACTAATGCATATGTCGTCGTACTAATCATAGGTTATTAATATACAGATTAGAATGACTAACGTGACGCGATTGTGCCACACAAAGAGTATCGTGACCGTGAACGGGCGATTTCCGGGACCCAAAATCTTTGCCCGAGAAGGCGACCGGGTCGTCGTCCGGGTGGTTAACCATGTCCGACACAATGTCACCTTGCACTGGTATGCGGAGGAGTTCCAATATTTTGCTAGTTTCTCTATGTACAACTATTTACACTTCCATATATAGCAAGAAACACGTTCAATTTGAAGATGCTAATGGCTGGTCGTAAATTTGAGTTTTGTCCAGGCATGGGATCCGGCAGCTGTTGAGCGCGTGGGCAGATGGGCCAACATACATAACCCAATGTCCAATCCAGACGGCCCAGAGCTACACCTACAACTTCACGATCATTGGACAACGAGGAACTCTCTGGTGGCACGCTCACATCTCTTGGCTAAGGTCCACTCTCTATGGAGCCATTGTCATCCTCCCCAAGCTTGGAGTCCCCTACCCATTCACCAAACCCTACAAAGAAGTTCCAATCATCTTTGGTATAATCGAAAATTTGTAAATGATGCTATATCACAAGTATATATCATGTACTGATTAAAGCTTACAATTGGTCTTAAATTCTAGGTGAGTGGTTCAATACTGATACTGAGGCCATCATTAGCCAGGCACTGCGTACTGGTGGGCAGCCTAACGTTTCTGATGCTTACACTATCAATGGCCTTCCTGGACTACTCTACAATTGCTCTTCCAAAGGTTTTGTAACCTAACTTGCACGAAAAAAGACACACAAATTTAAATTCGGACACAATACAAAAGTGGTCACCTTTGTTTCACTAAAAGACATGGATACAGGCACCATTTTTCTCTGTCTGTCCAACATAGATTATAAAAAAAATCACATGATATCTTGGTTGAAAGATTTTGGTTCAAGTTATTGAATGATAACCTAATACTTATTAGGGTTTTTAACAGATACCTTCAGGCTCAAGGTGAAGCCGGGAAAGACGTACCTTCTTCGCCTGATCAACGCTGTGCTCAATGAAGAGCTCTTCTTCGGCATCGCTAACCACAACTTGACCGTCGTCGAAGCTGATGCAGTCTACGTTAAGCCCTTCAACACGGAAATCCTTGTCATCGCACCGGGCCAGACCACCAACGTCCTCCTCCACACCAAACCTGACTTTCCTGATGCCTCGTTTCTCATGATGGCTAGGCCATATGTCACTGGCCTCGGCACCTTCGACAACTCGACCACTGTCGGAATCCTCAAGTACCGAAACCCTAGTATGTCCTCCAACAAGAAGCTCCCACTCCTGAAACCATCACTTCCATTTCTCAATGACACCAACTTTGTTACAAATTTTACAAATAAGTTGCGCAGCTTAGCTACTGCACAGTTCCCCGCCAATGTGCCACAAAATATTGACAAAAAATTCTTCTTCACTATTGGATTGGGTGCAAGTCCATGCCCAAAGAACCAAACATGCCAAGGACCCAATGGCACCAAATTTGCTGCTTCGGTTAACAATGTCTCCTTCACATTGCCGACCACAGCCCTTCTCCAAGCACACTTCTCCGGCCAGTCTAGTGGGGTCTACTCTCCAGATTTTCCCATAAGCCCCTTGAGTTACTTCAATTACACTGGAACCCCTCCGAACAATACCTTTGTGGGGAATGGGACTAAAGTGATGGTGCTGTCGTTCAATTCCTCTGTGGAGCTGGTGATGCAGGACACCAGCATTCTTGGGGTAGAGGCTCACCCACTTCATCTCCACGGGTTCAATTTCTTTGCGGTTGGGCAAGGATTTGGGAACTATGACCCCAAGAAGGATCCGGCCAAGTTCAATTTAGCGGACCCTGTTGAGAGGAATACTATAGGCGTGCCCGTTGGCGGTTGGGTCGCCATAAGATTTCGTGCTGACAATCCCGGTGAGCTATATGTGCATGTTTGTTTAAGTTAGGTTGATATTTCCACTGTGTTCTCTTCTTGTTAGCAACTACTCGCGAAACTCCAATATCTTTGTTTGAAATTGCAGGAGTGTGGTTCATGCACTGCCACCTGGAGACCCATACGAGTTGGGGATTGAAGATGGCATGGTTGGTCTTGGACGGAAACCTTCCTAATCAGAAGCTACCTCCACCGCCTTCCGATCTTCCAAAATGCTAAACATTTTTTCTTCCGAGCAGACTGTCAAAATCTTTCATTGTTGTTGTCTACTTTGACATTGTTTTCTCTGAACATTTTTTTGATGACTTTTCCTTTATGTGTTCTTTGGGAGGATTAGTTTGACGGTCTGACAAGGTTCAAGAATTGTTTTTTTTTTCACACCTAAAAATGAGAACACCCTCGAGAGAGATACTTGGAGCAAAGATTTGATATCCTGTAACATGGTATTGGAATTTTGTGAGTGTTCTCTATCAATAAAGATTGAGTTGGCTTCTTTTTCCTTTTTTTACTCCTTCAAAAATTTCTTCCATCTCATTTGTGGCAAAAAGTAAACTTACTCATCTAATTAATATGTGTTCCTAAGGCAATTGCAAGTCTTCCTTACTAACAAGCCAACTGATTTGCTTACTGAGATCAGTGATAGAGTATGAGTCGGTTACCATTTGTGTTTTCCCAGTTGTCTGACAAAGCTATCAATGTTGGGAAAATATGGAGTAATTTGCATTAAATACCTTAAACTGTAGAGTTTTTGCAAATAAATATCATGTGCTATTGAAATACACACTTAAATATCTTAACTTTTGTTTTGTAATTTGTAGTTGAGGATTAATGTAAGTGTCAAAAGACAATTTTACTTCTCTATAAAAATCTTAATCTAATAATTTTCTTCTTAATCCTAACCTTAACTCTCATTTCATCTCTTTTCCACAATAATCTTAAATCTAACTCTAATTTCATCTCACGGAAGAGACGGGGTGGCAATTGTTGCGGTAGTTAGTTGAGATATAGATCTTGAAGGGAATTGGAATGCGAAGAAAAACTAATTGGCAAGGCGGTGTTGTGGCAATGGTTGTGGTAGTTGGCTGAGATATAGATCTTGGAGGGATATGCACGGTTATGTGTTGTTGTGCGCATATACGTGCATACGCGGCATATGTGGCTATGTACAGCAACATGTCTGTAAGTCTACGTGCATGTGCTGCTGTGTTATTGCGCGCATGCACGGGCTGTGTTGATTGCACGTGACTCCGTTGATAGCGAAATTTAGAATATCAATCATAATTTTGAGAATTGGTATTTTAGTCTCACATCGGCTAGGAGTGGAGATGAATTTTCACCCTTCTCTATAAATAGAGTCCTCAGGCCTCCTTTTGGAGACAAACCAAAAATTGATATACAGGAGACTAGGGAGCAAGAATAATTTATTCTATCTTCTCCTCTCTTCTTCTAGTTGTAAACGTTCTGTTTCAATTGCAACTGTGTTTGCTTGCAAGGAAGAACGTGGTTTGGTTCTTGAGTTATGCAATCTATAAGGAGTTGTAATTTGGTTTGGTAATTGTAAGCCTTCATCTTCAGAGAGCCCTGTAGGTGAACCCTTGATCTCGCCTTCATTAGGGGTGAGCATTATTCGGTTGGACCGAAAATCAAAATCGAACCGAATCGAATAAGATATTCGGTTCGGTTAAAAAAAATTCGGTTCGGTTTCGGTTTTGAAATTCTAAATTTTCTTATTCGATTTTGATTTCGGTTTTGAATTTCGGACCAAAACCGAATAAAAAATAGTTTTTATATATATATATATATATATATATATATATATATATATATATATATATATATATGAAAAATTCTTAAATATAAACCTTGTATCGATACAAGCAAAATATGAACCATGGATTGTTGATCCAATGGTTCAGATTAGAAGGACTTTCTTGTACTTTCACAATTTTACAATACAATTGTATGTGATGTATCGATACAATGTTTGTATTGTAGAAGGACCCCCCCTCTCTCTCTCTCTCTCTCTCTCTCTCTCTCTATATATATATATATATATATATAGAGAGAGAGAGAGAGAGAGAGAGAGAGAGAGAGGTAGGTAGGTAGGTAGGTAATATATCTAGGTATATTAACAAAAAAAAGTACAAATAAACTGAAAAACCGAATAAACCAAAAACCGAATCGATTTAATTTGGTTTGGTTACGGGTCATTTTGGTTCGGGTTCGGTTTTGCTTATTCGATTTTCGGACCAATTCGATTTTCCGAACCGAATAACCGAATACTCACCCCTAGCCTTCATCTTCAGAGTGGGCCGAACCATGTGGCCGGGTTATTCAAGAATTAGCAGAGGCGATAACCTCAGGTCATGTTCATCCATCTTTGGTTAAGCCGCGGGACTAACAACTCTCTCTTGTTCCTTCTTCCTCTTATCGTAAGTTTTCAAAAGTCCTTTCGTGAAATCTCCTACCAAAGTTCTCTCAGTTAGGTCAGAAAATGACATATACCCTGTCTTAATCCCGAGACTACCTGGGTTGTCAGATTTTGATCAAAACATTAATCGCATACCCGATTTCCTCTCGGCCCATATGGACCAATATATCATCAGTATATCGACGTTATACTGGTTACGATAATACTCCAAATCCGACTGCTCCCAAAAAATCAAAAATTGCACCAACCTCCATAGCGGTAGATTTCATACTCCCCAAAAACCACCTCATTTTGGCTTGAAATAAGCCCTCTTTGTCGCATTCGACTCCTCGAATTTTTTTGACACATTGATGATGTTCGTCGCACTCTTCGTCCACATACATACGAAGGGAACTACCCTATCCAACACTCTCCTTAGACAACTCATAGATAGCGGACGCTGCTAGCATTTAGCGCCTTTACAATCTCTTCTTTCTGGTATTCTGGAGTATAGAATGTACTGCCAAACGCGACGTAGAGCACATAACACTCTGACATTGAACCTAGCCATTTGGGACAGGAGCTTGTCACGTTGGCATTGTCGAGTGGATCAAACTCAGTGTCATATATTGGATAGAAGGGCCTAATGAGTAGACGGGGAGCGAGAGGGACAGTCTTCCTGTAGGAGCAATGTCTATATCAGACCAAACCGCTGACGAGCATAGCATGTGGTAACAGAATAACTAGGTTTCCTACAATAAGTACACAAAAGACTAGTAGAGGTTCTGGAGGTGGAAACAAAGCCTTCTCGAAAGTGAAAGACAGAAAAATTCTCTGAATTAACGTTTTTTTTTAATAAATCGAGGAATAGGACTGATTAACTATGCTTAAAGGGTAATCAAAAAAAGGGTCGGACTATACACACCCCATCCTCTACTTAACACACACCAAATGTTAAACACACCCAAATTTAACTAATTTAAAATTATCAAAATTCTAAACACACACCACTACATTACCATTTTACCCTCGCCGTCTGCTCCCACGCCACCGAGGCCGGATCGCGGGGACACAGCAAGGGGGCGGAGACTCGGGGACGTGCGATCGGGGTCGCGGGGAAGCGCGGACGCGGGGGGCGGCGTACGGCGCGCAACGGAGGCCCCCGCGCGTGCGGGAGGGGGAGGGGGAGGGGGTTCACGGGGACGCGCGGGCGGAGGCGCGGGCATGGGGGCCGGCGCGCGGCGGAGGCGCTCGCGCGGGATGGGAGAGGGTAAGCAGCAGCGGCAGCGGGATCGCGGGAACGTGCAGGCGGAAGCGACATGCGGCGGAGGCATCCGCAAGGGGGGCTGCGTGCAGCAGAGGCGCGCGCGTGGGGGTGTTGCGCGCTCCGCACGACGGAGGCCCGCGCACAGGGTTCAGGAGAGGGTGCGCGGGCGGCGGGGTGGCGAGTGGGGGGAGGGGAGGTGGGGTGGGGGGGATGGGGGAGGTTCGTCGGGGACGGCCGGAGAAGGAGGGGAGGGTGAGGAGGGGATGAGTTCGTCGGTGGCCGGTCGGAGAGTGAATAATTATGTCTTTTAATATATATTTATTTTAGAATTTGCTAAGTAGCGGTGTGTATAGACTGATCCTAAAAAAAATTCTGAATAACAGCATTTAGACAAGCTTTCAACTCTGTATATATCCAGCATGAGCCATGAGGAACACTACAACTCTTCTTCGAGTGAGAAAAAGAGCACAAAGCTGGAGATGGAGACTACTCATCCAAAAGATGAGGATCAGGATATACGTGATGTCCTGAAGCATGAGAAGAAACATTTGTGAAAACCAGGAAGAGAAAGGTCATCACTCAAGCAAGACCGGCGCTGAGTTAATGGAATTTTAGGCGAACTTTCAGAATAGAACTCCTTATGTAATGTAAAAATAAGAATAATAAACTGAGAAAACAGTAAATTAAAAATAAAATGTTGTCAACAATACTTGAACCTAGCACCTCTTGTATGGAAGTCTAATAAAATATCTACTATATCACAATTGTTTTATGATAGGAAAAGTTTATGGTACATACTAGTTCTATTTTAGATACAAAATTATTAATATACATATGTTTACACTGATTTTTTGGATCCTCCTGGTCCGTGGGCCCTGAAGGGTCGTCCTGGCTGTCCTGCCCGAGGGCCGACCCTGGACTCAAGTTGGCGCTTTCGAGACGGTACTCTCTCTTCAGGAAAGAAACCAAAGTAAAACTTTGATACAGGCACCATGACAAGTGGGTCCCACCTCAAACCATGATATGGCGAAGACGAAGAGGAAGAAATAGGGGATCCTTGAATGTTTCTGATCCACCATCAAAAAGGACTGAAGACGACAGTCGAATCTGTGGAGAAGCGGTGGCAACTGATAACAACGATGGGATTGAAAAACCCAAAGCTTTGATACTTTGTAACAAATTAACAATATTGATTTTATTAATAGATCATATAAAACGTCGTACACCTATTAATATATATAGACGAAAAACGTATCCATATTCATATAGAAGAAGGAATCTGTAACTGCATAGAAAAAAAAAATTGTATCCGTATAGGAGATACATAAAAAAAGGCTTGAATCTAATCATATCTAAACATAAAGTATGTTCAGAAGAGTAAAATTCACGGCGAGGGATCACGTTAGAAACTTAGGCAAAAGTTACATCTTCTTTACCTGTAACATATAGAACAAATCTTATTCCGTAACTTAAGGTGTATAATGGGCCGGGTGGTCCGAAAATTGCTCCAGGTCCGGTCCGGTCAATGCCGGTCTAGGTCGGCCCGGACCCAGTCAATGAACCGGACTGGCTCGGCCCAGCATATGAGCGGGTCCGGATTGGGTCCAATATTTTAGCCGATTAGCCCGGCCCAGAAGCTATGTGGGTTCAGTCCGGGTAAAACCGGAAAACCCGGTAAGACCGGTCCGGCCCAGACCTGTCACTGGCCCGGTCGAAGCCCGGTCCAGGCCCGGTCTGATTCCGATTTTTTTTTAAATCAATATTCGATGGGACTATTTTTACCAATTGACGTGGCGTTCTGACCCATGCAATTTTTTAACTGTTTGAGTCAATTGACTTAAGCTTGCAACCAAACCACATATGGATCTCTATTTAAAGAACATATCTCATTTCATCCATATGTGCAGTCGACGCGAGACTAAAAGTTCTCTTTACATATGAAATCTTCCAACCATCTGCGGCATAGAAATGAGAACATTTGTTAATTCCCTTTTATTCATTTAGTCCCACATCGGTTGCACATATGGATGAAAGGAGAGATTGACTTTAAATAGAGACCCATAGGTAATTTTTTTTTTGCATAAATGACTACTACCCTAGTCAGTTGGTTTTATAAAATAAAATAAAAAATTACTCTCGCTAATTGAGTTGGCGAGAATTGCACAGCTTGGTCAACTCGCCAACTAACTTGGCAAATTGCATCAACTCGCCAACTAAGATGGTGTTTTGTCCCTCATTTTGAAAATATATCAAACTTTTTCCTAAACATGCTATTTTATCTATAAAAAAAAAATCTCCCATATGAAAATTCTTATATATAAAAGTATATATAATTTTTTTTTTTTAAAATTACTAACCGATAACTTATAATTTTCTATTTATTATTATATATAATATAACTTATATTATATATATATATATATATATATATATATATAAAATAACTGGGTCGGGCCGGCCCGACCATGAACCGGCCCGGTCCTCCCCTGACCGGGTCATTGGCCCGAGCTGGATCTGCATAAATTATGACTGGGCCGGTCCGGCTTGACCCGCCTCTCCTCTCGGGTTGAGCCCGGCCCGGATCAAACCCGTTCAGCTCAGGCCGACCACGGGCCAGCCCGGACCGGCCCAATCACACCATGATCCTTAACTTACAATTGCAGAGAGATGTATGCAAACCACAGACAAAGATATGAAAGGATATAGCAAGGACACGGCACATATTTTAATATCACTGTATTTTAGAGTGTCCATATTGTGTATGATATGTATCCGATACAAAACAGTCAGAATGTCTCCGATTCAAAACTATCATGATTATCAAATAATTTCAATAAACATGACATAGATATTCCAAAATATAATAAATCACGCTAAAATCAGACATGCCCATGTTGGCATGTCGTGTCTGTAAAATGTTGTTTCGTATCCCTGTATGTTCAACAAAACAGACCAGCATCAAACTTGTCAAAAATACACAAGGCCGAGAACACGGCCGCGGACTGCCTCCAGAGAGAGAATACCGGAGCATCTTAATGTAAACAGCTCGGTTCGGTTGAAGCCCTTTGGGTCGGCACCCCTGGTCCCTTGAGCCAGAGGTTCAGAGAAGGTGGCTCGGCCATAAATGAAGTGATCAGACCGAGCCAGTCCAGTGGCAATGAAGGTGATGAGGAGATTTTCTTTAGGGGAGACGACGCAACAGAGGTTGATGAGTGATAACAGGGCTAATATGACGTCAGGGGTTGGCCCGTGAGGAGCTTCTCATATATATGCGGAGGCTAACCATGAGAGGCTTACTTTTGAAAATGTTCGTTACTAACATTAGAATTTTGAAAGAAACTTAAATGCTTAGGATCAGTTTGGTTTATTACAATGTAATCGTAATATAATCGAATGAAGAAAAAAATACATATGACTCCATTACAATTACGATTACATTGCATGAACCAAACAAGCCCTTAATGTATTGGCATCTCTGTTACTTTTGCTGAAAAAAAAAAAAACAACAACAACAACAACAACTAGCCCTCTTCGTTGAGTCCCTGTACCGGCCCTGGTCACATACGACATTCTAGAAAACGTCGAGAAATCTGACATATATATGATGTTCTCGGTTAGACATTTTTTACAAAGGAGCAATTGACATGTAGAAAGTTTCAACATAACTGAGACAAGAGACGGTGCGAAATAGAAATGAACCGCTGGCTGATCTCCTTACGCTAACAGTTGGAAGAAAGGCATAAATAGGTGACAGACTTTAGTAGCCCACACTCGATGTCTTTCCATGACGCAAGTATCCATATACAGGCTAATTCAAAGGTTTACGAAGAGTTCCTGATTATTATAAAAAAAAAAAAATTGAAGCATACGTATGTATTTGTTTATCAAGTATAGATGCAGAAAGTTGCGGAAAAGTATAAGATCAAACTAGAAGAAGAAAAAAACTGAGCAAACCATTCACTAGTCCAAAACACTGGAGAGTTTAGTTTTCTCCCCTCAAAACATTAAAGCTACATAAAGATTCATCCATCAAAACTGAACAAACCACTAACCCAGGTCTTTATATTTAAAATATATAAGAAAAAATCTGATTGAAGTATCAACTTGATCGTCAAATTCCTCAGCAAAAAAAGGCTTATCCGCGGAGATATCAGTACCGGACTGAGATGTAAAGAAAATCCATGAAACAAGGGATCTTCAAATTGTATCATGAATCATTCATGTTCAAATATCTAATTCCAATCATCAATGTGCCTGTCCGCAAATTATATGGGAACCGTCTCACACCCAAAGTTAAATATATAAAAAAAAAAGTATAAAGAAATGCACAGCCGTACAGAAGCAAAGAATATGGTTACAGAACCTCAGAGGAAGGCAAATAAAAGGATGCCTTGATTTCAAGCACTATTGGACCGATGGAAGAATTGGCTATTATTGGCTAAACTACAAACTACACTCAAGCAACCTTCAAAAGATAAGTACAAACTCTGTAAAACCTCACATACTTACACTAGCCTTGGAGAAGTAGGTCGCGTTATTGTAGCTTATCTAGGTTCCTACAGGAGACCGATCATCTGGTCCAGCAAGCATAATCTGGCATTAACCACGTGATTAGTCAGTCGAAACACGTAAAAGAAATGATATAATCCTCAGTATTTGCTAAATTTACTGCATGCATGCAACATGGAGGTGGACAATGAATAAATATGGTTGGATAGTAATCGGGCACTCACATTACAATCGAAAGCGAATCTACGTGCAAGCATAATCGCAGCATTCCTTTCCCTGACCGACTCAAAGGCTAGAGTATAGGAGAGACCTTTCCTTGCTTGCCAGAAGAGTGACTGAACTGCAGCATTCCCGCCACCTCTAACTCCACATAGCTAGATATGGGACAGAGAAGTAACAATTAGATCCAGGATGCCTTATAATTTCCACATCTTAATTACCTATATTCTATGAGCAGAATTTGAATATTCAGGAGTTTAAATCTTGGATATCATAGTACATGTAACTACTCATGTCCGTTACTGGACACAGAATAAGCTTTATGCAGATTTAGCATATACATGCCCTTCAGTGGACACAGAATTCAAATTTAAAACAAATTAGTACCTGCATTGAAGTTGAATATGATTCTTTAGCTTTTGTCGACCATCCTTTACAAAGCTTAATCCTCAACTTTCCCACATGAAATACATGGACAGATTGAGAGGAATAATCATTTCCATTCATTTGGACAACCACCACCTGAAAAGAAGCACATCAAAGGTAATGAGTGAGTATCTGTTGAAGGAATCAAAGTGATGTATCAATTATATGCCAATATGGAAGCCAATTATAAAGGCAGCAGGTGAAGAGAAAAAAGACATGAAAAGAAACAAGGAAAAGCATTAGAATTAGAAGACGAGCATCATATTTGATGCATGCTATGATTTTGCAGGAAGACCCTCGTAGTGATAAAAGCAGCCAAAATGCAAAGGAACATATTAAAACTAGTAAACATGTAGAAAAAGCTCGCACATCTTATGTCAGAACTGATTGTTTCCTAACTATTATAGATCAATGAATTAAAACTGCCAGTATCTTGTTTCAATCTTGGATCTCTTGACTGCACAAAGAATCACCTCCTCACCTATATGTGTACCTGATGCTCTTGCTGAAAGACATTATTCTGCAAAGAGGATATATGACTTAACTTTATTCATCCCACGTCTTAAATGTCATCTTCAAAAATCTTAACATGACCAACCACTCAAATACTTCATCCCACGTCTTAAATGTCATCTTCAACTCGCCACCTGGCCGGATGCATATTTGCTAGTAGTTGCTTCGAAAATCTACCTTGCATAAGACGTCAGCCCACTCAATCAGTTTAACATGTCAATCAGTCGTGGTACCGGAAACTTGTAGCCATTCGTAATTTTCTTAACCGTGCATGTGCTCATGTTGCAACCCCCCTAATGTCCCCTAAAAAATCGGTATTCTTTTATATATAACATAATAGTCTCCCTTACTAGCGAATCATAGGAGATTCCCTAAGACTTCAAATTAAATATAAACAATTACTTAATTAGAGAATACACTAAACATTTAAAATAAAATTAGAATATAAAATCATAAATAATAAATTATATATAAATACCTATGTATGTACTTATTGAATTTATAATTTGGGAAATAAATCTATTTTATAGGCTGTATGGGTTAAATCAAGAGTGGGACCTGATCTTCATACTAACAGCAGACTTTTGACTATTAAAACCAGACAAGTATACCTTACCCAATATTTACAGTATTACCTACTTGATTTAGTATTTTGCATGGATAGTATAATACATTTATTTTAGCATTGTAACTAGTTGTATATGGTTCACTATATCTGTGACACGGATTTGGAATCGGACACGGATCACAATGCATTTCTTAGTAGGCTTGCAATATTAGAATAGCGTACAGTTTATATGTCTTAGTCGTGACTGCAAAGAGTTTTGTTATCAGATTCATGGAGTCTTGTTTGATTGATAGTATTGATATAGTGGATAGACTCGATTGAACGTAGGCCGAGATTTGACTTATAGATGACGGGATGGGAAGAACAACTACTATACGTGAGCTAACCTATTATTCATCTCAATGATCATAAGTGTCCCATGGCATTACAATATTAGATATCCGCTTTTACTAGGAGCACCACATGGTGTTATGGTATTGGTACCCCCTAGCCTTATAGTCCGTGCGATGTGTCATGCGCATCTCCTTTAGCATGTTATACTATAATATACGGCTCGTTCTTTTTGTATCTTGCTACGTCCCTTTGAACATTTGGTTCATTGCGAGGGCTTAGACGACAATGGTCACATGAAGATCTACGGACCATGACCAAACACCCAAGCAACTTCAGCAGACGATTATGAAATTCTTCCATCAAAGTTCTTGTGGCGAGACTCATTATTTCATTTACATTATTCAATTACTTTATTTTCAGTCTTCTAGTAGTGGATTTGTCTCCACCGAAATATTTCTTATTTTCTTGTTGAACTTGGGTATTCGTTAGATACTTTCTGTATTATTTCATTGATCAGTTTCAATTATCATTATTTTGTTGTGGATGAGATATAGAATCTATATGGTGTACATTGACATAGTTATTGAACTAGAATTCATATTAGACAACGTAGTACACTTCGATGGGTCCATTAGATTGGAACGTCCTTCGAAGTTATATTAGTTGGTCTAGTCATGTGTTAGTCCTACGTAGTTTGGGATAGGGGTGTGACACATGATCTCCCTTGTGTTCTCCTCTAGTAGAGAACTCAACCGCGAGTTCTGCTTCAAATCCTCCACCTTCTCCCGAAGAATCGCGTTCCCCCTTTGGACTTACGTAGTCATGTGGTAAGTTCGGAGGACGTAGCCCAGGAACAAGATTGATGCACTATTAGGTTTCACACATGATTGGTAGCCCTATAAAAAACTCCTCCATAAGAATATCTCAATACTCGTTAAGGACCAATCATCCCTCCGCTGGAATCACTCATCCCTCAGTCGACTATGTTTCACTTTACTTCCAAGTCATGCACACACATTACAAGCCTCCTTGAAACTCGCTTCTGCCTCCTTCGTGGATACCACCGATGACGTAAAAGTCTTCCCCTCTTGTAAAGATACGGATCAGATACTTTTCTCCAAGGGTTTAAGGGTGTACTTAGCCCTATCCTTCACCAGAAGATGTTGCGTCCGTCGTGCTTCGTACAAACCTCGCACTGCTATGGCCTCCCTAGCAACATATGACATGCATCGAGTACATCCATCACGTCGTAATATATCTCGTGTCCTATAAGCGCCAATGGGGAAAAACTTGGCATCGCTCGATCACTCTGACACACTACATTTTATGAAGCCTTCCGATAGAGTACGAGTGCTTCTCCAACGCCAACCCTACAATTTCAACCAATTGTCAACGGATGAGATTTACTTGGTTATCGTTGTCGATCACGACCCCAAATCTTTTGTGGTACAACAGGTTCAGAACAGGTTTTCCTTTTGCATTGAATCCTCATTTATTAGTGTCAGTACGATCTTCCTTGTCACATCATGGAACACCTCATCCTTTTTTGATTCCTCTGTACGACTGCTATGCTGATAAGCGTTATCGTTGTTGAACCGACCAATGTTGTCACGGTACATAAAGCGTGGCGAGGCACAAGACACCCTTAACGCCAATGGCGCATGGCACGACGTGCACCTCTGGATTCCTCCCGACGAATGCCATGTTGATAAGTGTTATTGTTGTTGAACCGACTAATGTTGTCATGGCACAAGGCGTGTTGCAAGGCACAAGACACCCTTAACGCCAAAGGCGCATAGTGCATGACACGACACACGTCTCGTTATAGCCAGGCACAAGTTTTATATTTTTTATAATAATATAGAAAACAATCTAAATTATATACATCACATAGTCTTGTGTAAATATTCTGAAGTAAGTTGAGAGTAAAGTACACGTTGTAAATGTTAGAGATGGCAACGGGTCAACGCCATTGCACCTCGTAGCCATGCAAAGAAGGTCTCAATGTGTACATATTGTTTTAGATAATGGAGCTCTTGTTTGTGCTTCAACAGGTGGATATGGGTAAAGACCAAAGCCTACCCATATTGGTTGTTTGTTTCTGATAGAAGATGGTAATTGCTATGATTGGACTGAATGTTAATCAATTATAATTGAAGATGTCCAGGAAACACCTGTCTGCATTTCACAGCACGTGGGGTTGTCTCGACTGTGTCGAAGAATTGCTTGCATGGGGAGTTGATAGGCTTCAACGGGATTCATCTGGGTGGGCATCCTTAACTATTTTATCTTTCAGTGTGTGTGAATCTGGAACTAGTTTAGTTTAGTGCTTATGAGTTATTACTTCTTTAGAAAGTCTACATTATCATCATGTTGTTACCAAGATCTTCATAAGTGATTTTGCGACCGAAAAGTAGATACTTAATTTTTCATAATCTCGAGTATTGTTTTTGGCTTCGACTTTCCTGCGAGGAAAAACTCCTGCTATCTTAACAAATTACTCGGCATTTGAGACGGCTTGAATTTCCTCTCTATCAACTAGGGTTCAAGTATGAAATGTGGTACTTTGTCCATTTTTTTTGTTTAGCAAGTCACTCGTGTTGTAGGTTATGTTATTAAGCTTCTATCAATAAGGTGGTTAGTCCAAAGACTGGTAGTTAAGTATGAGCATATGCTATTTTCGTAGCAACATGGAGTTACTATTTTAGTATTTCGAAGATTATGTTGTTTGGTATCTGCAGGAGAATACCAGTCTTTATTGCACAGAGGCGAAAGCATGGAGCTTGTGCAGCTCTACTGAACCTATCATCTGCGGAACCTTTGGATCAAGGAGCTCAATCCAGAGGCAAAAGTTTTGTTGAGACAACATTGATGGATGCTAACAGGGAAAGAAAGAAGATTTTGAAAGGGACCACATATTCGTTGCCCTCGCCTGAGCATTCAAACGATGGATATTGACGACCATATGTCCGAGGAAGGCCACTGTTATTCATATTTCATCGAAATGAACTGTTAATGCCATGGGATATATATTTCTATTTTGATAGATACACCAAACTTCCATGTTTGATGACTTAACCATCTACAAGTTCGGCGAATTGGCCAAATCATAACTGAAATTTTGTAAGCATAGCATATATCATAAGTTGTCTTATTTTTTACTTGTCTTTGCAATTATACTTTTTTGACGAAATTTGATTGTCCATTGTAGCTTATTTTTTACTTGTCTTTGCAGATCATAACTGAAATATTGTATATCTCCTGAGAACCCGACCTCATTTAAGTAGTGCTCAATGCTTTCTTTGAAATGATTAGCATTGTTAGTATGATTTATTGAAAACCAATTTGTATGGTGTATCTTTCAGGATAGCGACTTTGACCTTTGCTGCATATGCTTCGATCAAGCTTGCACAATCGAGGTCCAAGACTCTGGTTGATTTTTTATCATTGTTGGATCGGATTATAACCATTGCGACGGGATTGAGTTGTTTTGACACATTTTTTTTTTTCATTATAAACTTTCTCGGTTTGTAAATGATAGAGATGGCGACGCCATTGCACCTCGCAGCCAAGCAAAAAAGGCTTCAATATGTACATATTCTTTCAGATGTAAATACTAATAACGTAATATCCGAGTTTGATTGAATATCTATGTGCTGTGCTGACAGCCATTGTGTTGTGTAATAATATTTTAGTCGCTAAATTTACATTGGTTATATATTTTTGGTATAAATTTACGTGAAATTTTGATTGAAAAAAATTGATGTGGAAAATTGTCAGGTAAATTGAGTTTTGACATGAAACAGTTTGCCAGGAAAATTTGTACCAAGACAATTTTCCAGGAAAGTTTTGACTGAAAAGCCCGGCCCACTACGGAAGGGCCCAATAAACCGAACCAACTGAACTAAATGAATTAACCAAACCAAATTGGTTCGGTTCGGTTTGATTCGGTTTTGGAAAATTTAGGTTCGCTTCGGTTGCTAAGTAAACGATTCGGTTTATTTTCGGTGTCATAAAAATACGGTTCAATTCAACCGAACCCAATGAATGCTCACCCCTAGAATTTGATACCACCTGACACAACACGAAAACGCCGATTGAGGAAACAATAGCCCAAGGTATGAGAGCTTGCACCTCAATTCTCAAACACAAGAATAAAAAGATACTAGTGCCATGGAGCAACTCATTAATCAAACCAAATTCATCGCAACATTCGACTTGTTTTCTTCTCTTTACAAAGTCTTTATTCATAAGCAAAACCTACCTTAAGCCCCAAGAAATAAATCTAAACAAACTGGGAAAGTATCTAAAAGATAAACATAAACTAAATATAAAAGATTTGGTCAAATCCTCGAACTTCGCTAAAAATGGGCTGGAACGGTTTGGACCCAAAAGCCTTTGCGCATATGTCAACAATAACTCAAGTGGCTTAGGGGGTAACAAGCAAGAATAGGAAAGAGTGGAACTGTTAGGGAAGAGGACGGGTTTGAAATAGTCTCTCTAGTGCATCACAATATGTCATTCTTTAATTTCTGCTGTGTGAGTCACGAAAAAGAAATACCCAAGAAACCCTATGCCAAGTTCTAACAATACAGTACAGCACCTCAAATGAAGTAACCGTAGGATTCTGATCTCCTTTGATTCAGGATGACATTAGGGAACCAGAACATATGGGAAAAAATCCTTTGTGATTAAAGCAAAACAGTACAGCACCTCAAATGAAGTCTTGGGCAGAATGGAAAAATTCAGATGCAAGCTCAATTAGATAAACTTATTAGTTGTTTTCTATTTATGAGCCCGAATAAGTTGAGTGGTAGATAAATACAAAAACCATCCACTACTACTAGCTATGAAAATCTTTCAGCAGTATATGCATGATATAATTGCAGGAGCTAAATAAGAAAGATTGTAACAGAATGTAAGGTAATATAAAATTATAACTTGTATGATGATTAACTTTCATGTGCAATACAGCTACGTGCATTACTATGACACATCAAACTTTGATGATACGTACTGGATGCATAAAGATGCCACATTTTATCGATAAAAGATAACATAAGAAATATCAAGCATTAAAACATGTTAAAGAGAACATGATGTCCTACCTTAAACTCACTGTCAGATTTTCTCACTAGTGACTCCACATAGCTTCCCAATCCTGCGGCTGTTCCAAATCAAGAATACTTGATATTAAGGGTAAACATGTATATGTTCTCAAGGCATTAAAATCGTATGTGGATAACTCCAAAAGGAAAATAGGGGAAGGTTATTATATTAGTTAAAATGACAACTGCTAGATCAAACATGTATGTTTATGTTCTCAAGGCTTTAAAATAGTATGTAGAGTAACTCAAAAGAGAAATAGGGGGGAAATTGATTATATTAGTTATTAGGGAAAAATAATAGTGTTAGAAGGTATTCAGGAAAAAACATGTACATTTACATTCTCAAGGCATTAAAATAGGGGAAACAAGATTATATTAGTTGACAATGAGAAATGCTAGAGAAAAAATGCGAGGCATGGGAAGCTCGAAAGCCTACTGCCAAAACGTAAAATCAAACAGATGTATTTAAATTCAGAAAATAGAATAGATAACTTTAGCAAATGGCACTTTTAGAATTCATTCCAGCTGCATGACTATCATTAAGCTACCTGAACTAAAACTTCTTAACATATTATTATACAGTTTCTCAGTTCCCTGGCTCGTGGGGAAGTATAAAGGCAAATCCCAGTAGCTTAGTCTAGCTTGTCTGAATTTATAGAATTTACTAATATAATAGCATGGTCATGCTTCAATAGCTTAAAGAAAAGGTCCCTGATACTTCCGATATCCACTGACAATAAACATATTTCCAGTATTTTCGACTCTAGAATCCAAACTTAAATCTCTATACATCTAAAATCTCACTTCCTAATCTTTCATAGTTACATGATAATGCACCTGCAAGAATTTACCAGTAATGACAATCATGTAACTTGAGATAATAGCCTCGTTTGGTACAGAAAGAAAAAGAACCAACCAGAATCTATAGGACCAGCTGTTGACACTGTAACTTTTTCATCATTTTGAATCATTTCTGCTTGCAAGAACCGCCCTACATCAAAAGGCTCTGGGGCGTACACTGGTTTATTTGCCCCTGCATGTTATACAGGATTGAAACACCAAAAAAATTATTAGTATAAAAAGGTACACAACTTAATTTGGAACAATTATTAACAAATAATACAATAAAAGGAATCACCACAACATGAAAACGGAAGTATCCACAACAACTAGGGGCAGCAACTAGCAATGCCCTATAGCATTAATAATATAGTACTATTACAAAATATGAATTAAAGGGAAAAAAAATCAATTACAAGACAAGTGTATAGCTAAAATAATTATACAAAAATATAGTCTAATCCTCCCAAGTATTATAGCATATCCAAGATGGAGATGCCATGTAATATTATGAAAGTGCATGCTGTGACAGTGGCATTCTCAGTTTTGCAGGATTGACCTAATGACCCTTTGGATAGCTCAGTGTTTTGGTCTATCTTTCCTGCAGATATGCTACATATCATTGCCTTCTCAAACTGAAAACGAATGAAAATCACGAGTAATCAATGTGAATGATAACAAAAGCCTGTCAAACATCCAGTCCACAACAATATTCTCGTGGCACTCCATGACTATAATTAATCTTCATTTAAAGCGCACCTTGACAATACTTGTCGAGTAAATAAAATACTTCTTAAAGAATCATCAGCGAAGTCCTATAGTATGATCTGACAGCAATATATAACACAAGAAAGAAGTACAAGCCTCCAGAAAATTAGAAAACTAACTAAATATTCATGTACAAAGGAAACCAAACGTAGAGTCCCAATCCTAATGTAACATGTATGCATGTGTTCCTGTGGTATGGGCTATGCATTTGTGTGGATGTGTCTGGAGTCCTGGACTCTGTATATGTGGATTTCATGTTGCACAGGAACAAATATGATACGACATGATATGGACAGGTCAAGAGAGGTCTAGTGTATTTTGGAGTGTCTTTATCATGTCAGATACTTCAAACATGGCAGCCATTTTGTAGTGTCTGTGCTACCAAGGTGGGTAAGCATCCCACCTGCCAACATAGGTATACGAGTGTTTACGTATAGCTTCATTTTACCTGTGGTGGTGGGGGTGAGGGTGGGGGTGAACGAAGGGCCTTCCGACTCCGAAATTGCATTCATACTGCATCTTATTCACTTGCCACCACTCATTTCCTAACTATCTACATTTTGGACAAAGCTTTATAAACGTAGGAGGAATACAGCCAATATTAAATAGAAATAGAAGCTCCTAAACATCAAGTGGATAAAGTTGGTGAAAACCACATAAATGTAAGGTAGGCGTATCAAAGGACTCTAGTATGTTGAGAGCCCATTAGAAGAATTGAGTTTCACTGACAAAATGTAACTCAATCGATGGACTTGTCAACTGAACATAACTGAAATAAAATGGCACAGACAAGGATCAAATAAAATATTACAATTACAACCTATATTAACCTACCAATACCAACATATCGTGACAGAAGTCCTAGCCAAGGTTAATAAAGGGTAAGAAGTATCATGTCAAGTTGCTTTCTCTCCAACCACAGCCCCACGAATTGAGTAGCATTTTCTTATGCAGTTGAAAATTTATCTGAACAAGGCAGACTATTCCACCATAGTGTTCTCTGGCTGACAAATTTACACAGTTTCTATGAAACACTAGCTCAAACTTTTATTGCGTTGAAAACAACAAAATGATATCTATGCTACCTTAAAAAGCAGCATATAGCTTGTAAATTCTTTAGTCTTTTGTTTGAAGATTCGAAGATTGTCCCAACTATGCCAACTGTGAAATATGATAAATGCATCAGCACGGTACACAAACTAGTCTCTTAAACTCCACTCTATGTGCCACCTGAAGCAAATGCATATAGTAACCACAGGGAATTAGGCAAGTACAGATGCTAGATGCTCCCTTTTTTTATATCTATCAAGGTTCTTGCTAATAAAGCCATGTTAACATTTTTGTAAAGAAATGGATGCTTATTTACAGTTTAGCTTTTTGGAAGTATTGTCAAGAACTTATCCCTAATCTATGTTCCCAGTAGATATGTAGCCTTTTTTTCTTGTGTTGGGAGGGCATGGTTATGTCAATTTTGTAGCTTAGACTCGAGTAATCAGACCTGTTGCTTCCTTAAACCCTGTTTCAATGAAACACAGGGATAGACTCAGTTCACATCTTGTTCTCGCTAAACATATTCATTGTTACTGACTCAGCTTTAAGTTCCATCTCTTATGATAACAAAAATGGACGACATCTTAAATAAATAACACCCATTTTGCAGAGGATTGTAGACAAAGGTAAGAAAAGCTAAACATCTAAGAAATAATTATTGAAAATAAAGCACCGATTCACTTATGTCAATACAGTGTATATGACCAAATGTGTTAACAAGAAGCAAATATGACAACCACATACCTGAAATCAACTCTCTTTTGCTTCCTTCAGGCAATATACGATACCACTGAATAGAATAAATTGAGATATCTGGAGCAGCAGCTATTCGAGGTATAATATGTAAACATGAGCCTAGACATTCAGGACCCTGAAGTTCATACACTTGGGACCTGTTCTCTTCAAGCATTCTATTCATCTCTAGCTGCAGGGTTGAAAAGTGCAAGGAAATAGATCATGCCAATTTCAAAGACAAGTAATATGCATGCCAGTGAGCAAGTGCATTTATCAATTAACTTGATAAAAAAGAATTATGCATGAAATTTTATTTTTCTAGACTCAATTAATTTTCCCAAATTATTAGTCACTTTTTTGTAGTAACTCAATTCGTTTTTGTAGAAATTGAAAAGATTTACATCTTAACAATCTTGAATATCAGCTACAGTGAGCAGCCATTTGTTAGAGAAGATAAGTATACTATTGTTATACAGCATTTAGATTTGGCAATAATGTTCTCAACCAAAGTTATCAAAGGTGCACCTGAGGCGCACAAGGCTCCAACCTCTGCGCCTCAGAACATGTGATGCGAAGCACCCTTCGTGAGGCGGGCACCTCAGTAGCCTCATAGCAAGGCTCATGCCCAGTTTTTAGGCGCATCTCATGCATGAGGTCTTATGTTTCCTTTTATATATGTTTTAACTAACCAATATATTTTTTACCTGTGAGTAGGGAACTCTCTTGGAATGTTAATCTATCTTGGAAACTGAAAAGTTTATTAAGATCAAAAGGAAGAAAAAGAAACCCTAAACTCTCGTAAACTTCAGCTTCCCTAGTCGGCTATGTTGCACGGACACGGATTAGATGCAACACGTTTCAGACATGACACAGATTCGGCACCTACTTTGGTGTCCCAATGTATTTTGGAGTGTTTGTGCTTCTAATTTGCTTGGTAGATCAAAAGAAAAAAAAACATGAGGTCATGCCCGATAATCACTCTCTGACGCGTCCACTTCAATATCTGTTACATATAGTCATATATGATTTATGAATATTATTTAAAGTTTCTTTTAACAAATGCACCTCGCATTCATGAGGCTTGCGCCTCGGTCTTTTACACCTTTGTGCCGCGGCACGACTTGTGCCTTTAAGTACTTTGTCCTCAAAAGTGTCTTAGCACAACGGAACTCAAGGACTCATGGAATCGATAATAGTAAGGTTTCACACACGCAGAATCACACGCAGGAGAGAGAAAGAGAGAGAGAGAGAGAGAGAGAGATGAACTAAATATAAGTCGAGAAATATAACTTCCATGTTTCATAATAACTACATATACCCCATGTTCTCCAAGGCTAAGAATAAACATAATCATAGGAACCGAGGGATATGTGTGTGCTTGTGTAACTCAAACTAGATAGATAAGTGCAGATTGAGAAACAGATGATATGAAATTATAAAGAATGTGAAATTGAAATAAAACAGTAAAACTGAAAAGGCCAAAGTTCATTAAGCATCAACAGTAACAAAGATCAAAACACAAGATAGAGAAAATGAATTGAACCTCTTTCCTGAGCTTAATACAGTACAAAGACTTTTCGGCTAGCTGAATCCTCAACCCTTCCAGTTCATGCTCCATATCCTTTACCTGCAAAAGGTATTCAGTTGTCATTAGTAATGTATAAGAAAGAGCTAAATATGTTGAAACGTGGATAATCCAAAATTGGTGTGTGCCACTGTCGTGTTTGTGTCAAACATGTATCATACATGACATGGAACACAAATAAACACTAGTGCATGCCAAAATCAGTGCATTGTTGGAATCCCCGTGTTGATATCCAGTCATATTTGGACCCATGCAACATTGGCCAATAATAATATGACCAACTTCTTGAGAGTCAAAAGACTCGTGGAAAAAAAAGTACTGAGGTCAAAATTCAAGACCGTTAAATTAATATAAAACCAATGGATGTGGAGAAGTTTTATGAACATATGATACTTACTTTGCTTGGTTGATGCAGCATTTTGATTCTTCTGGCCTCTTGAACCTCTTTCATTAGTTCTTCCAACTCCTTTTGAGCGTAGAACATTACAAATTAGTAAATATAGACAATAAACAATAAGAGCACTATAGTACAAAAAACTATAACTGCTCAGAAGAAAAATATAGTTCAAAGCTGATAAAAGTAATAATAGCAGGGTGATGGAGGGCCAGTTCAGACTCAAGTCCTCTTTGAGAGTTTAAGCCAATTCAGACATTGTGTGTGTTTATTTGGGTGCATTTGCTTTAAGTACTTATGTACATGGGTGTACATGGTTGATTTCTAGTATTAGCTACATTTAGTAGTCTTATGCAGTATGCACATGAGTGGACATGGTTGATTTTTCCATGATCAATATGTTTAGTAGTTTTTTTAGGATTGTTATATTTGTAAGTTAGACTAAGATTGATTACCTGATGGTGAAGACTTCTAGGGCCTATATAAAGACATGCATGTTCTTTAATTGTAGTCATTGAAGATTTGAGACACTAATTGAAATTTTGGTGCAAACCCTAATTTAGATTAATTTTCTCTTTATTTACTTTCCTCCTAATTCCTCCTCTCTTGAATGAACCAAAAAAAGTCATCTCCTTATTTACTTTCCTCCTAGAATCAACAAACAAGTAATCATCATCGCCATCCACCCGGCTCGTGTCATGTGATCAAGTTCAGCCTGGCTCACCTTTGGACCCCGTGACAAACGCTCGACGTTACGGGGTGATCTTCTTCAGGACAAGACATGGTTCGTTCTAACTCTGTCGCTCGACTTTGCAGTTTGCACTCCTTCAAAAAAACTCTGTCCATACTCTTATTTTAATTGTTTACTGAAAGATCAACTAGGGTTAGTTGCTTGCTAAAGTATTATTCATCATTGTTTTATTAAGTATAGTACCATAATGATATCACTAGTTATCTCACTTTCAGTTATCGTATACTTGCAATGCTAGATGTTGCCTATTGTCCACTTTTGTCTCCACTCCTACATAGTTTTCTTCAAATAGCTTGGCCTTGAGCCTAATGGCATAATCCTAAATTTAGACTTTTTTCAAATCTCACCTATTCTCTTGTTGGCTCAATGTTTATATTGAATTTTTGAATATGGCTAATCGATTAAGTTTAGCATTATGATAATCGATCAATCACTATAGTAAGTTCTACTTAAACTCAGCATTGTCCGGATGTTATAATATTTGCTTCTGTATATTGCTTTGTTCGTCTAACATGTATGTGCAGAAAGCAATAAACAAGATAAGCATGAACATATGCTATGACGAAATGATGATGACCCAAAGACGGCGTTATACTAGAAGATTTCTCTGAACCGCCTACCACTTATCCGGAGCCTCGCACTCGGAGGTTCCGCTGCACAGTCAGCGGACGGGGGTCGAGGGGGCAGCGCCCCCCATGGGAGTTCGGGGGCGAAGCCCCCGAAAGGTATTCAGATTTCCAAATATGTTTATCTTTTGACATTTGCCGTCAAGGAAAAAGGCATCTTCCAGTCAACGAACGTTTCAGAAGATTAGCGTCATCAGTATACTCTTGGTTTTCATCATATGTAATTTGATGTTTATTGAGTCTAGGACTTATGCACATCGAGTCACATTGGCATAACCCAAAGTCTACTCAAATAAACACTCGAACCTATCCACCAAATCAGCCTACATTCAACTCAAATCTTACTAGAATAGGCAACCGAACTCGGTCACCTATTTAGTATGAAATCATCTAGTTATTAAATCCCTGATTTTTTGGTCCAACGTTCGAAATTTTGAATTAAATCCAATCCGAACTCTGGCCGAATTCGGTTTGCTATCAGCCTATAAATATGATTGAATTTCACACTCTCAACAACTTATCCATTCTTATTCTTTCTATTCTATAGTGAGCAAACCCTCAAAGCCTAAACTTTCCTCTCTCCAAGATCAACTTTCAGCCTTCTAGTGCCAAGTGTGATCTAGGTTAGAAGTCTGTCAGAGTTGTAATAGCTTGGTTCATCAAGCCCCTCTTCTGTTTGAAGTCTGCGTGCTATTTGTATCAAACGCACGTGTGTGAAGTTGCGAGCCTTCGGATCAAAGCTTGTGATTCACTATTGGTGATTATAGTGGATACAACTCCGAGCAAGAGTTCTCGGGACTGGACTAGTTCTCTCAGTGAAAAACTAGTATACATCGCGGTGTTTGTGTTTAATCTCTCTTACTTTACTGCTTTCCATACTTTATTATTGTTAGTTGCTAGTTCCCTTCACTTAGCTTAATTTTTAATTGGATAGATTATTCTGCTGCACTCTATTCATCCCCCCCCCCCCCTCTAGAGGTGCCATCACGGTCCTTTATCTCTAACATGGTTTCGGAGCTATGTCATATATTCTTTTTCCTCTCCTTGTCATCGTACCTCATTCTCCAAATCCAACATCTCCGAGCTCATTCTCTACCAGACGATCTTCTCCAAAACCTTCTTCTCCAAACACAGTTCTTCAAACCTATCTTCTCCAGCCCACTTTTCCAAAATCCGTCATCTCCGAATCCATTTTGTCCAAGCACATCTTCTCAAAACCCAAATGTCCAAAATCCTATCTACAAAGAGATTAAGCCTTTAGCCTATTAATGCCATCTTCCTTGTCACTCTTCATGGATTTAATCTATTACTCGGACATGTTCATGCTACGGTCTACTACCGCTGCTATTTGCATTTTTTTCCGATCTCGGCGACTTTTCTTTGGATATGGTATCACTTCCCTTGCCTTTTCCGGCCACATCTACTTCCTAGACCACATCTAATTTCTCGATCATGAATACTTCCTCAGCAACATTTACTCTTCCTCGTGTACAACTACTTCCTTAGCTACGTCTTTTTGGTTTATGTTGTTATTGTGGGTTATTATGTAGGTAAAATTTATTTTCTGATGCAACATTTAACCAAATTCCCTCCCACCACCTCCACTCAAGATGTTGAGGTTGTTTCCTATGTTTAGGAGTATGTGCTTCCCCAAGCATCATTTAGATTCATTTTAACTTTTAAATGTCGATTACATCAAGTTAATTATCGACATTGAACTTGCACAACAGTCAACTTCCGATCTGTCAGAATCACATTTCTCTATCATTAAAGCTTTTTTATATGCCTGACACATGATTGGTAAGAACTGTATTCTAGTAGAAGATTCTATAAAACGAGACGATATTATCAATTTCATAAATGACAGAATGTGTGCAATCAATATTCTAATAACATGAACTAGGCACAGGAGTTACTTTCATAATCCACGAAAGCATGTCAGAGCACTAATTTGTCTTTTATTTGACACAGGACAATTTCATAAATGACAAGAGTGTGTGCAATCAATATTCTAATAACATGAACTAGGCACAGGAGTTACTTTCATAATCCAGGAAAGCAAGCATTAATTTGTCTTTTATTTGACACAGGATGCTACAAACTGCAAAGGAATAACTACCAGGATCTTATCCAGTGTTTAGGAGATACATGGCATTACTATTATAAGCAAGTGAGGACATTAAAACGGTACTGGCATAGTCTCAGGTAATATTTGTTTGGGGAAAAAAGAGAGGCTTTAATCTCAATAGACAAAGAAAATTTTAAAACCAAAGGGTTTAGGGTTAACTTAGTATTATCTGAAAGTAAGAAGAGTGCAAAGTTCTTCAGAGACACAAAGATACCTACTTGCTTCTCTTCACTTTTGAGACTCTGTTCTTGTTCCTGAAGAACCTGTTCTATTCTCTGCACTGCTGCTCTGGCAGTTTCAATTTCTGTACGAGCATTTGCCCTTTCTTCTTCAATTTTTCTTTTGGCATCCTCTGAGACCTGAATAAGATTAAGAGTTAACTTCAAATGATGTGGATCAAACAGCCTGGCTGATGATTCAATGTTAGCACTCGATAAAGCAGGACAAAAAGATCATTTAGTTTTCATCTAATGGGGAATGCTTCAAGTTATTACCCATGTAAATGAGGATTTCAAGTTTAATTTGTTCTAGAAGGATGTTAAGATTTAGGCTTTCCTCATTCTTTTTAGTGAGTGGAATCTTAAATTATAGAAAAACAAATCAACATATACCAGCAAAAAAGAAAATCTTAGTAATTGAAACATATCATTAATTATCAGCATGCTGTGAAATTATTTCATAGTAACCATCCTCTATAAAAGTTTGATATAGTTCTTTCAAATCAATAAACTAGAGTTAATCAAGTATAACATAGAGAAACTCATTCTTCTTTGATAAAGTCAAGATTATGTTATACGGCAAAGGAATCTGCTTTCCCAGAACAAATACATCTAGAGCTTCAATCGAAACTTAGGTTTACAGATTGTGAGCTTCAACTTCAAAAGCTCATCTTGCCATATTGAAGTATCAGAACCTAAATGTTATTCAATCCTTCACTCTTAAGCTTCTCGTTTGATGATGTTTTCTTACACCGGGATTCCTGGAAAGCTTCATAGATCAAATCCTCGGCCTCCTCTTCGTGCTAGTAGACTTCTCAGACATGTTCATCTCCTTGCTTTCCCGAGTACATTTCCTTTCCTATGTACATGAATAGACGTAAGACCCCCGTGGAAAGCTCCCCCGTTGCTTCTATGACACTCAACACGGGTTAAGATTTGAGGCGAGTATGAATTTTGGTAGAGTTTTTGGGTATAAAGTGAACATCCCTCTGGAAGAAGATACCGGGAGTTATTTATAGCATGTGTAGAGTTAAGCCTAAATCCTGACCTGCATGCCAAATTTTGGGTTTTAACCTGAAGGCGGAATATGCTAAGGAAGTAGCTAAGGATTTTGAGTGGAGGTGGTGGGAGGGAATTTGGTTAAAACATCTTTTCCGGATTTTGATTATGTACTAGTGAGTTTATCCCTGGACCAGTCAATGGCTTTGGTCCATAAGACTTGATGAGCTCGGGCGTGGGCCTCTAACCCTCTGATTATATATCACCATTGCTCATCTTCCAGAGCAGACTCCACGCCTTAGCTCGCACGAAGCGGGATTTCCGTACCGAACGAGGTTCTTCCGCACCCTGCAAGCAATCTGGTGGGTTATCAGTACATGAATGCACTAGTGGGGAGGCTTCTCGCCCGCTCGACAAATCCAAACACGTTATATAGGTTCCGTGCACCATCTATTAAGTTATCTTTCTAGTCTTGCCTTAGGATCAGTTTCATGGCAATGATGTAAAGCCTAACTCGTGTGGCAGTGTGTCGTGCGATATAAGAGTAACACGGCGAGACTTACCAACTTACCATTTGTCCTTTCCTATCCAAGTCAACCAAGTTAACCGAGAACGAATATATATAAAATTAAGGATTCCCATAAGCAAGCACATGTGTCACGAGCGGATTCCTAATTCGGGGGCACGAGTTACACGGATTACTCAGATGTGTTATACTCAGAAGGGTAGCAACAGATTGTACAGGTGTTCAAATTACTGATATTCGTTCAGGTGTTCCAGATTACTCGATGCGACGCAATGACTCGCACACGGATTGTCGCTAAGCGAGGATAACTTAATCTATATGAACGAGAGGTCATTGGCATAGCCATAAAGGACAATAATTATAGTATCTGACAAAATGGGGTACAACACTAGATACAGAAGAACCATTGCACGAATATTCAGAAGAGCCATTGCACGTCTTTCCGCCGATTCACGACTATCAGAAGGGTAGACGGCTAGTCCAAGGTAGTATGCTCTACCAAGGCCCGAATATTGTGTATTGCCCTGCCCCAAAAATGACATCGAATACCATAACCGAAATTGGCACGCAATACATCAGACATTCCTCCTAGGCCGGTAAGATCTCGGTGCCCCGGTGATCGTCCGAGGAATCAAACACCTCGTGCACGAGTTGTCCGTGGCCATGCAAGTCTCAATTCTCTTGTCAGGTACATATTCGGGTCAGATTCAGGTTCAAGTTCAAGATTGTTCACAAACACATCAATCCCCGAGCCGTCATATTTAGTACAGGCCGAGTGTTGTTTAACTTGTTATGATGCAGTCCTCCCATTCGGGAACTATTTTGGTGACCAAACAGTCCTGAATACTTTCAAGTTCATACTTGCACAGAACGACTATTAGATAATCTTCCGGTGAACTAGATGAATGCAAGGCTCGGATCGTGTTGCCTTATTGTGGCATGAAATTTCAACACGCATAGCGAATATGTAAAGCAGGCAAGCATTGAAACAGTGTGGAAGCATAAACATAAGGAACCATACGGCATAGCCTTACTTAAAAACATAAGCGATTACGCAAGCACGAGTCTAAGGGGTAGTGCGGGAAGTGAAACCGTACAGGGACATATCGGACGACATAATCTATAAGGCGAGCAGTGTAAACAAGTGAAGCAGTGTACTACGAAGAGTATATAATGATCTTACTGGAGGCATTAGCAGAGTCTACTTGCACGAAGTTAAGGTAGCATGCGAGGGTCCAACTATAAGCCAAGTTTTATTTTCATGTTCTAACACAAGCAATACAAGATGGGATTATTCCCTTAGCTAGGTGCGTTGTATTCTTTATTAGCATGCAAGGGGTGATTTACCTAGCGACTAGCATGTATCGTCCATATTTTAAGTGTCCAGGCTAAGCAAAGACAAGTTCATCGTAGCCACCACCTTAGCGATGATTCGTCTCGGTCGAACGATACTCCGAGCGCGCCTTTGAAATAAGTCTGAACTCCTGAAGGGCCAAGTCTGAAATCCTTTGCCTGAAGCAAGTTTTCTCGCTGAGCAAAGCGGGTCGGGTCATCGCACTAGCGCCATTTGAATCGGCTCTCCACTTGAGCGAAACAGGTCGTTACAGGTATGCTGGGATGTCGATCGGCAGTCACTCCAATCGATCAGAAAGATAAGTTGGGAGCAGAGACAGGAGAGCCTGTTAATCGTGAGAAATATCAGAGCCTTGTAGGCAGATTAATTTATCTAGGCAACACTCGTCCTGATATCTCATTTGTCATGAATGTAGTAAGTCGCTACATGCATGATCCAAGTAAGGGTCACATAGATGCATTTTTTCGTATCCTGAGATATCTGAAGGGGACTCCTGGAAGAGGGCTATGATTCAAAAAAAATGGACACCTGGGTGTTGAGGGGTAGTGCGATGCAGATTGGACAAGCTGCATGAACGACAGAAAGTCTACCTCAGGTTACTGTGTCTTTGTGGGGATAACATAATCTCATAGAGAAGCAAAAAACAATATGTGGTAGCACGATCGACTGCTGAAGCAGAGTATAGTGCTATGGCTCTGGGAGTGTCAGAGTTGATGTGGGTAAGAGCACTGCTGACGGAGTTGAAGCTGGACCAGGGAATACCGTTGCGTCTTCTGAGTGACAGTCAAGCTGCAATAAGTATAGCTAGCAATACAGTCCAGCATGACAGAACTAAGCACATCGAGATCGATCGGTTCTTCATCAAAGAGAATATAGAAAAAAAAATATTAAAGCTCGATCATGTTCGCTCAGAAGAACAAGTTGCAGATTATCCGACTAACGGCCTTAATTCATCGAGTCTTTCTAAACTATGTGACAAGATGGAGATAATTGATATCTATCGCCCATCTTGAAGGGGAGTGTTGAGAGTATTAGTGGGTGTTTAGTCCCACATCTAGTAGAATAATAGAGAGAGGGGTTAGCCTCTCCTATATATATGTAGCCCCACATATCAATGAAATTAAGCCAAGTATTAAACCAAGTTTCTATTCTTCCAATCCTGGAAGGGTACATTGGAGTGCGGTCAAGTGGATTGTACGATACCTTCAGGACACTGCCGATTGGGGACTTTCATTTGGTGGTGACGAGCCGAAGCTGGTTGGGTATACCGATGCTGATATGGCTGGAGATGTAGACACGAGGCGATCGACTTCGGGCTATGTGATGATGTTTACTGGTAGAGCGATATCGTGGCAGTCGCGGCTGTAGAAGTGTGTTGCCTTGTCGACGACAGAGGCAGAGTACATTGCAGCGACGGAGGCTTGCAAGGAGTTATTGTGGATGAAGAAGTTGTTGCAGAAAATGGGACTAAAGCAAAAACAGTACCCTTTGCTTTGCGATAGCCAGAGTGCAATTCATCTTGTGAAGAACCAGACATTTCATAGCCGGTCCAAGCATATTGATACCCGAAATCATTGGATATGGGATGTGGTTGAAAAGAAGCAAGCAGCGCTTGAGAAGGTTCATACGGATGACAACATAGCAGATATATTCACAACAATTCTTCCAAGGGAAAAGTTTGAGTACTGCAGGCGGATCGTCGAGATGACGACTCCCTCCACATAGTTGTGAAGGAAAAGATTTGTTGGAGTAGGCGGGGTTCCCAACCTATGTGAAAAATACCCCGAAGTTGAATTGAGTATTCCTATATATAATAGGAATACCTCAATATATTTGGATTGGGTATTCCTACATATAATAGGAATATGTCAATGGATTTGGATTTGGATTAGGTATTCCTATATATAATAGGAATACTAGTTGTGGGTTTGAGTCTATATATATTAAGTGTCTCCTAACCCTAAAATATATCTCATATCTCAAAAAAAAATTATTGCAAAAGGAGGCAAGAGTGCTTTTACAACATTGGAAGGAGAGGAAAAGATTGATGGCTATTTCGAAGAGGAGATTGGTTTCGGGTAATTCTTTTCTCGTCATCTCCGTTCTTCGTTTGTCCGTGATGTATTTTTTATTCCAAAGAGTTGTGGTGATCCGTTTGGATCGGTGAGAAGTTAGTAAGGAGTCGGTGTATTTTTTATTCCATTAGTGGAGGCTTTTCAGGGTTGGACTCCAATCGTTCCGTGGTTTTTTCCATTTGGATTGTCCACGTAAAAAATCTCTGTGTCTGCGATTTGTGTTTGGCGTTTTTGGTTTGTGTCCTTTTGCTCGGTTCTCTCGCAGGACTTCTTGGTCTGGGGAACGGTTATCGCGCTTTCGTTTCCAACAGGAACTTGGAGGATGATCATTGTTGCATGAGCTTAAACTACATTACCAAACGGTATATATACCTATCTATGGGCCGGCGCCATAGTTCATAGTTGCCGGAGATTTATATAGTACATAAGCAGATTTTCTCGCTCAGAACAAAGGGTATTTGTTTCCATAAAATCTGACTTCCAGTTCCATCGAGCCTTAGAATTAGAGTTGGGCATGATGCATGATAAGTGTTTGAAGGAATTGTGGTCATTATACTTTGTATTACTCCATTTTTATTTGTTCTTTTGAGATAAGATCATCCATTAATGACCGTCCATGTCATGGGCTACTAGCACCATGACCCCCTCCCCTTTTTATTTTTGTCAGGACTGGGACTGGAAGTGGAACCATAGTTTGCAGTAACAGCCGCATCCGATACCGACCACTATCGATATTATTCGATACCGACGTTGGAAGTTTCTTTTCCGTTCATTTCGGCAGGAAAAAATATAAAAGAAAAAAAAATATAGACAATGAAAAAAGTGCGTCAACACAATGGTTCATTTGTACTAAGGTTGACAATGTTACAATGTGTTGATACAATGTTACAAACTTACAATGTGTCGATAAGATTCCTTATCGATGAATTGTAGCTATTACCATTTGTCGAAGTTGTATTTATCCATATAAATATTATTCAAATCAAAATTATTTATTATGGTTATACGATGTCTAAAGGCAAGAAAATAAAATTAGAATATTATTACATTTAAAATTATGTATATTACAAGTAGAATATTATTCCATTTAAAACTAACGAGAAAAACCTTATCATATATAAAATTATGTCTAGATATATCAAATATTTTTCTAACTTAAAATACTTTTTTATCATTGTTGGCTTTTCGAAACAAAAAAATCCGAATACTCCGATCAGAAACTGTCGAAACCGCCGATAATGATACTCATAGGACGGTCCAAAACCAATTCAGTACCGATACTGTGAACCTTAATTTGAAGTTTTGAACCCACTCCCTCTCCTCCCTCCCTTACAAGTGTTACCACTAGACCATCCCCTTGCTTGTCTTTGTATTACTCCATTGTTATAAATAAGATCGACTGAAAGTTATTAAGTGGATATTAAGAAAAGAAATAAGTATTTTTTGAAATATCTCCATTCATGGGGCTATTTCAGTGAAAATTGAGCCGAATCCCCTCATTGCAGCTCCATGGAGCCCTCAATATGGGTTTGTGTCCATAGGAAGTGGATACTCAAGCATTCCCCTCCAAAATCTCTAAGTGCATAGCAAATATTAATAGTATTAGGTTTTCTACTCAATAACTTAAAAGTCTGCATAATAATATCTAACCTAGTTTTAAGGCCCTGATTTATACAAAAGATGCAACGAATCAACTATTTGACTATATATTGAGTTAAAGCATCATAAATAAGAATATACCTGGGTTACAATGTTGCTATTTAAAAGAAAAAAGAGTGAGAGCACACATTTACTTTAGATTTTTACAATTCAGTGTTTAAGTTCCAAGCTTCAGTTGACAAAACCACCAATGAGTATATTTGAGGCTCTTCGGAATTACCTGCTTAAAAAAGTTTGCTAGCTTTTTAACTTCTGCTTTTTCATGTAGCAATTCTCCTTCTCTTTGAGTGAGTTGAACTGCTAAAGCTTCCACCTACAGAAAGTGTGCCCAAGTTGTCCCTTTTAGTTATTATAAATCCTAAACAAGAGAGAGAGAGAGAGAGAGAACCAACCATAGAAATGGCCTCATCAGCATCATCCTTATTTCGACCAGCTACTCGCCCTCTAAGTGATTCCAAAACATCCCTGAGTTTCTTCAAAAGAACCTGTCTATCTAATGATGCTGGTTCTCTCCACTTTGCCTAAATAGCCAAGCAAGAAAATAAGCACAAATTTTTTATGTATGGCCAAAATCATATAGATGCAAAAGCATATTTGACCGAAGTTAGTTGATGATTAAAAGTTTTAACATATGGCTACTGTTCATTCAGAATTCCCAAAGGCAAGGTCTAGAAAATTGGCTGATATATACTAGATATTCTTCAATTGGAACCTAAACTACAACTACAAGATTCAGGATTGTAATAGGCAATTATGATCACGAATCATGTTTTGGGACAGAACCTCATCAGTCAGCTTGGCAGTAGCAAGAACATTCTCGAACTTCTTGGTGATGTCCCGAACCGATAGTCGCCTCTGCTGCTCCAACAGCTGAGCTGTCTCCTTGGCAACAATATCCTTAAGAGAAGGAAGTTGAAGATTCTCCTCAGGCTCAATAATTATGTTGTTTGGTCCTATCTTGTAGTCCGGAAACTTATTTGAAATGAAATTCACGTCCAACGATACCATCATCACCGCCTACTTCTTCGTTCCTTCTCCAAAATCATGTATCACTTTTGTCATCAATCACCATATCTCAATTACTCTATTCCCATCAAAACAGAAGCACTATTAGAAGCCACAAGTTATTATAAGTAAAGTTTTAAAAGCAAACAATCTTAAGGAGAACAAAGCATAGAAAACCAAACCAACTGAACTTCTTTCATTGAAGTCAAACATGAAAAATAAACTTTCCACATCAATGTTAGTAAAATTGAATTAAACTACCACATTATGATAGGAAAACAAAACACAAAATGATCATGATTAGTAAACTAAAATCTGAACCCAAAAAATAGTACAATTATACTTCTCTAAATTTGATCTTTCTGTCTAATAAAAAAGCATTAAAAATCATATCTTTGGACTACTTAAGCGATGATTATAGTTGCAAATGAACAAACATCAAACTATTATGATAAATAGACAACAAAAATAACAAAAAAGAGCACAATTATGCTTCTAAAGATTTGATCTTTCTGTCTAGTTAACTAAATAGATTCAAAATTCTACATAAAAATAGTACCATGAGACTGCTTAAGCAACAATTACAGTTATGATAAAACAGGCATCAAACAATTATGATCAATAAACTAAAATCTAAATAACAAAAACAGTACAATGATATATTTCAAAATTCGATCTTTCTGTCTAATTGAGTTAAAATAGAGTCAAATTCTACATAAAAATCGAATCTTTACACCAAAAACAGTACAATACTTCTCTAAAAATTGATCTTTTTGTCTAATAAAGAAACCAAATAGAGTCAAATTCTACATAAAAAATATATCTTGAAAATAATTCCGGTGATGATATAGTTGTGAATGAACAAACATCAAACATTATGAAGAACAGACCCAAAAAAAAGTTAACAAAAAGGAGAACAATCTGCTTATTAAATTCTTACTAATTAAACTAAACTGAATCAAAATTCTACATAAAAATACTATCATGAGACTGTTTAAGCAACAATTAGTTATGATTAATAAACTAAAATCTGAACAAGAAGTAAAAATAGTACAATATGTTCCAAAATTTGATCTTTCTGTCTAATTGAACCAAAATAGAGTCAAATTCTACATAAAAATCGAGTTTTTACACCAATTACTATTCTACACATGATCGCCCAGTAACTGTAATACGCTTCAAATTTTGATCTTTCCGTCTAATTGAACTAAAATATAGTCAAATTCTACACAAAAGTCGAATCTGTACACCAATGAACCAACAATAATACACATGATCACGCAGTAACTTCAAACTCTTTTGACCCTAACCAAAAAAAAATCAAAATTTCACATAGAAACAACTATCATTGATAAGAAAATACAAGATTCAAACTCGATCGGAACTAAAACTCACCAATTCGAAGAAAAACAAGAGGGATAATTTGTTTTTCCAAAAAAAATAATAAATAAAAATGAGTTAAACCCTAGTTAGAAGCGTAACCTTAAAGAGCACGGCTCCCAACAATGAATTTGAACCTATAAAAAAAATCACTTTTTTTTTCTCCTTTGGATTCGGCTTGGACTCTAATAATATTATTATTCCCGATGCTGCTTCCGCCGGGGATCAGACGATTTTACGTGTAGAACCCTAACTCTTTTCCAACAATTACTGAAATGCCACTGGAGGTGGGACTTGGTGGGGGCAGTTTGGTAATATTTGGGATGAGAAGGGGTGGTCGTGGATTCGTTTTCCCGGACGAGCTGTCGGAAGGGGTTAGGGGACGTGGGGTCGGCGCGACCTAAGCGGCCGGGATGGACTGGGGTTAGGCGTGTCCAGCTTTATTAGTTTTTATGACTGGAATGATGATGATGTCGGTCTTAAGAAGCCTTTAATCATTCTATTCAACCACTTTGGTTTTGGTTTGTTGAACTTGGGATAAAATGGGTTTGATCTTTGGGTTTATTTGTCCTCGTTGGTCAGAACACGTGTGTGTTGATGCTTCTTAGGCCAGAAAATTTACTGGAGCAAAATAAATTTATATTAAATTTTTGTAAACGAAACAAGTTTGAAAAATTTGTAAAAAAAATTATAGTCCGCCAACAGTATTGGCGGAAAACAAAATTTATGTACACGTAAGCAGCAAAAGAATTAAAAAAATTTAAAAAGTGGGTCCCACGGCCAATTTTCGCCAACAGAGTTGACTGAAATTGGGGGGGGGGCCAATTTCAGCCAACTCTGTTGGCGAAAATTGGCCCCGTGGGGCCCACGTTTTTTTTTGTTAGGTTTTGTTAGGTTTGGTTTGGTTTGGTTTGGTTTACGTTTTTTTGGTTTGGTTTGGTTTGATTGATTTTTTTCGTTGGTTTATTTTAATTAGTTATATTTCTGTTTTATTTATTTAGTTTTGTTTTGTTTTGTAATTAAATTTAAGTAAAAATATTTTAATGAAATAAAATTAAAATAAATTATTTGGAAGGAAAGAAATATTTAGAATAGACATTAAATATTTCTAAATTTTTAATAGACATTAAATATTTGGAAGGAAATAAATTATATTTCTGTTTTTTTTATAATAGACATTAAATATTTCTAAATTTTTTTTTGTAGATCGAAACATCGTTTTAAATCCGTGGGCCCCCACATCCAATATAAATTTATTTTCCTACAGTAAATTTTAAATATTCAAAAATAATATTACCGAAAGTCAAATTTGGAGGTCAAAACATCGTTTTTTGACGATTCTAAAATTTTCCGAAGTCCGTCAAACGGTGAAACGGTTTATCCTGAAGTACTTTTCCATACGGTCATTTTGGCTCAAACTGGAGCTTGTTTCGATCTCCCAGTCAAAAGTTATGATAGTTTGAAGTTTTATATTTTATATTTTTGCCTGTAACATATGCGTCTTGTTTCGGATAAATTTTTTTTCTACATGATTTGTGTTACTCTCGTCGAAAACATACAAATCGACTTATTATTTAACGAAAAACGATTTCATAACAAGTACTTATGGTCGTTCGAAGTCTGCGACGGCAGACGTAATAATCTTACGACAGATTATTATTATTATTATTATTATTATTATTATTATTATTATTATTATTATTATTTTAACGTCTGCTAACGACGAAAAAATTTACGATAAAAATATAATATTTATAAATATAAACGTCCAATTCATATTGATATTTTTTTCGTAATTTTTTTAAGCTTTTATGCTTTAGATGGAATTTATACAAAACTTTTATGCTTTAGATGGAATTTATACTAAATATTTCTTTCCAATTAATTTATTTTAATTTTATTTTTTTAAAATAATTTTACTTAAATCTAATTACAAAACTAAACTAAACTAAATAAATAAAACAGAAATATAACTAATTAAACTAAACCAACGAAAAAAACCAATCAAACCAAACCAAACCAAACAAAACCAAAAAAAAAAAACGTGGGCCCCATGGGGCCAATTTCCGCCAACAGAGTTGGCTGAAATTGGCCCCCCCCACCCCAATTTCAGCCAACTCTGTTGGCGGAAATTGGCCGTAGGCCCACTTTTTAAATTTTTTTTAATTTTTTTTCTGCTTACGTGTACAGTAATTGTGTTTTCCGCCAACACTGTTGGCGGACTATGACTTTTTTTACAAAATTTCCAAACTTGTTTCGTTTATAAAAAATTAATATAAATTTATTTCGCTACAGTAAATTTTCTGCTTCTTAGGCCATCTCCGACCGAAATTTCTAAAAAAAAAAAATGCTAATTATACAACCAAATACCTACAATCTACTTACAATCCTCTCTGTCCCCTCAACATGGATCCCACCGGATCCCCTCTCTCTCTCTGCCCTAACGAAAGACCGTCACGTGACGGTTGTAACCCAATCGGTTGTAATTCAGTTGTAGGTATTACAAAGCTCTTTCTAAAATTGAGTTTCTATTATACTTAGTATTGTACTTAAAAAAAATTCTAGTTGGTACAGTTTCTAAATATAAATTGTATATACAAAAAAATGCTATCCAATGGTTCTCCATTTCTATCATAGGTGTCACAAAGGGTCTGTTTGGTTCGCATAAACTACTCGGAAGTCATGCGAAACTTTGGAAAAAATACTGTAGCACAGAAGTTCGGGTGTTTGGTTCGGGTTAGAGATAAGTGGGAATAATGTTTGATGGGATGGTTTACTACTTCTTGTCGGCTTCATTTACTTTCTTTCTCACTTCAGTGATAAAAATCCAGATGTGAGATGATTTTCACTCCCCTACTTCTCCCAAATTCGGACTTTGGGAGTCTCCATGGCTACGTTCACCACCGCCCCGCCATTTTCACCACCGTAAGGAAGGATGTAACATTTTTTTCTCACTTATTAAAAAAAAATCTCCTTTTATCAGAATTTGTCATGTTTTTCGGAAAAAAAAATTTGCGATTTCGACAATCTTTCGTAGATCTATACATGTGTTGGTATTTTATTTCTGGTTTTTTTGGTATTTTGAACTGTTTTCTTTGATTCTCTCTCCAATCTCGAATTTGCATGGCACTTTTGTAGATCTACTCGATCTACATGCTGATCTACTCGATCTACATGTAGAAGATAGTAACTTTGGGTGTTTGGTTGATTTCTATGCTTTAGTCGAAATTAATTTGACAAAGAAGTGGAAAAAAAATCCCAAACAAGTAAACAATTCTTTTCTCAAAAAATCTCCTTTTTTTTAACCAAACAACACCTAGATCCAGTGATCTAGCGATCGAGAACAATTCTTCATGTTAAACTACACAAAAATAATTTATTTTATTGTTTTGCTTCACTGTTTTTCTTGAAATTTAATTCACATGTAGAACAATTTATTGGTTCTGTGAAGATAATCATGTTTAGGGATAATGGTGTATAGAGAAAATAGTATGTGTGTATTCTTATGATTAGGCACTTCTAGGTGAGTATCTTGGGCTTTTATGAGAAATTGCATAGCCATATATATTAGTCAATATGAGTCCATATATACTTTGGTTTATCAGTTTTTTTTTCCTTTGTTTTATCAATTTAAATTTGGATTGTAGATGGATTTCTTGAACCCCAATGATCCGATGATTAATGCTGCTGTGAGTACTATAGTTACGTTGATTACGATAATCGTAACTTTGATGGAGAATGAAGAAAATGAGTGCAGTGGCATTACAAGGGAACCATCCCAAATTAGAGAACAATGGCGAAATGCCCACATGTATCGGATCTTGACTGCTGGGCCGAGAAACTGTGTACATTACCTAAGAATGAGTATGGGTCCATTCTACAGGATAGCTGAAATTTTGTGTAGCAATGGCTCCCTTTATGATACACGTCATGTTTGTGTAGAAGAACAACTCGCACGTTTTCTCTATATGTTGGGACATAAGTCTAAGAATAGAGTATGTGGGATTGAATTTATACGTTCTGGAGAGACAATTTCTTGGTATTTAGCGCTATATGTTTCATTAAAGAACAGTTCATGAAGCAACCTGGAGATGATATCCCGTTAGAGATCAGAGAATCGTGTGAATGGTTTCCTTATTTTCAGGTAAAATATTGTCAATTAATCAGTACTTTAGCAATTTCTTTGCTATGAATATGATCAAAACCAATTATATTCAATTGTAGGATTGTATGGGGTTGATAGATGGGACACATGTCCAAGCTACTCTTCCATCATCTTTGGCAGCGAGGTTTAGGGAAAGAAAAGGATTAACACAAAATGTTTTAGCTGCTGCTACCCTAAATTAGATGTTTACCTATGTCCTAGCTGGATGGGAAGGTTGTGCTAATGACATGACTATCTTAAAGGATGCCATTTCTAGACCCGCCCCCCCAGGGTTTGAAGGTCATTACAGGTAACCAATATATTAGAATTTCTAAAATAATATCTATTGAATCATTTACAATTATTATAGTGTTTATTTGTAACAAGGATACTCCTTCAATGTTTATAGGCAAGTACTACCTAGTAGACGCTGGATATACCACGATGCCGGACCCTATCGTGTAACACCCCGTTCCGTTCTAGCGGACTGCCGACTCAAACGGCAAAAGTGCAACTGTCCCGACCCGCTTTGCCTCAAACGAGAAGCAAAGGATATCCAGACTTGTCCCTACAGGAAATCCGGCTTAGGCTTTCAGAGGCTCGCTTGACGTATCGCTCTACCGAGGCGAATCATCGCTAAGGTGGGTGGCTACGGTGAACTTGTCTTTGCTTAGCCAGCACACATAAAATATGTAATATTCATGCTAGTCGCTAGGTGAATCACCCCCTGCATGATAATAAATCCAACGCACCTAGCTAAGGGAATAATCCCAACTTGTATCGCTTATGCTAGAACATGGAAATTGAAATACTGCTTATATTCGGACCCTCGCATGCTAAGTCCCCTAACGGTTTCATCTCTCGGCTTACCTTCGGGCCCGAGCAAACATGCTGCTTACGTTCCTTAGAAACGCATGCTTGTCTGCTTGTACGTTGCCTTGACTCAATACTTGTAACATAAGCCAGGCCAACACCCTGTTATACAGGATATTGTTCAGAACGACTATGAGAATAGAAATCAGGCAATGCCTCTTGTCTTGTACTATTGTTGCCTCATCAGCAATGCCTCTTGTCTTGTACTCTTGTCTTTTACTCTTGTTGCCCCAACCATAGAAAAGGATAACTTAACCAAGGCCCCGTTCGATCATGGACAACCAGTGCACAGGATCACGGTCTCGCGGGCGATGCTGGGGCACTGGCATCGACCCGGTCCGGGCGAGGCCAATTGTTTTCAGTCTCTTGTTCGGCGGAATGGCTTGCAGCGCCTCTTGTACTTTGTTGCATACCATTACCGTCCATTATGGCATACGCCAGTGATCGTCTTGTATTTAACTTGTTGCATGCTTGCTGGTAAAATGAAAGATAACAAGTCATCCTCGCTAAGCGACTATCCGCGTGCGAGATATTGTATCGCATGAAATAAATGAACTAAACACCTGAACGATCTTGAAATAAATACTCGTATTTGCATATGCTATGCTCCTGAATGTTTACACTTGCCCATGCTCGAATTAATAATGTTTGCCTTGGACAGGGAAGGACAAATGGTAAGTTGGTAAGTCTCGCCGTGTTTTCTCTCATGTCGTACGGCGCATTGCCACACGAGTTAGGCTATTCAATATTTGCATGAAACTGATCCTAAGGCAACTAGAAAGATAACTAAATAGTTGTGCACGGAACCTGTATTACGTGTTTGGATTTGTCGAGCGGGCGAGTAGCTTCCCCACCAGTGCAT